>PVIU01003423.1:80772-145804 GCA_004026605.1 Ondatra zibethicus | reverse complement strand
TCTGAGATTCCATCTTACACCTGTAAGAATGGCCAAGATCAAAAACACTGATGACAACTTATGCTGGAGAGGTTGTGGGGAAAAGGGAACACTTCTGCATTGCTGGTGGGAATGCAAGCTGGTACAACCCTTATGGATGTCAGTGTGGCGATTTCTCAGAAAATTAGGAAACAACCTTCCTCAAGACCCAGTAATACCACTTTTGGGTATATATCCAAAGGATGCTCAATCGTGCCACAAGGACATGTGCTCAACTATGTTCATAGCAGCTTTGTTTGTCATAGCCAGAAACTAGAAACAACCTAAATGCCCCTCGATCGAAGAATGGATAAGAAAAATGTGGTACATTTACACAATGGAGTACTACACAGCAGAAAAAATAACAACAGCTTGAATTTTGCAGGAAAATGGATGGAGCTAGAAAACATTATTTTGAGTGAAGTAACCCAGACACAGAAAGACAATTATCACATGTATTCACTCATAGGTGGTTTTTAAACATAAGGCAAAGAAAACCAGCCTACAGACCACAATTCCAGAGAATTTAGACAACAATACGGACATTAAGAGAGACTTACATAGATCTAATCTACGTGGAAAGTAGAAAGTATAAAAAGACAAGATCTCCTGAATAAATTGGGAGCATGGGGACCTTGGGGGGAGGGTTGAAGGAGGGAAGGGAGTGGCAGGGAGGGGAGCAGAGAAAAATGTAGAGCTCAATAAATATCATGGGAAAAATTTAAAAAAAACAACATATATCTGTACACATTTTATCTGGGAACTCACTGGCTAGTCAGCCTTGCAAATATGGTGAACTTCTAGTTCAGTGAGAGTCCTTGTCTGAAAGGAATAAGGTGGAGAACAATAGAAGGATACCAGATATTTCCTCTGGCATCTGCATACCCACACTTGGGCACTCACTACACACACACACGCGTGCCCACATACAGAAAAAAAGAAAAAAATTTAAAAATAATTATTCTAAATAGGCAATAATGCAATATATTCTCGGGTAGGTGCATAGGCATGCTCACACAGTCACACAGTGGAGTAGCATTGAGCAATATGAAGACATGAGAGGTCCAGGGCTGTCAAGACGGCTCAGTGGGTAAAAAGTACTTGCTGTACAAGCCTGAGTTGGATTTCCAGAAAAATGAGTCCACAGAGTTGTCCTCTGACTTCCACACATGGGCTAAGGCATGTCCCTGCCCCCCCATGCCATACACATATACATAACACTAATAAATAAAAAAAATTCCTGCCAGGCAGTGGTGGCGCACACATTTATTTATTTATTTTTAAGATTTATTTATTTGTTATGTATACAACATTCTGCCTGTATGTCTGCCTACAGGCCAGAAGAGGGCACCAGGTCTCATTATGGATGGTTGTGAGTTACCATGTGGCTGCTGGGAATTGAACTCTCTGCCTCTGAAAGAGCAGTGAGTGTTCTTAGCTACTGAGCCAGCTCTCCCGCCCCTGGTGCATGACTTTAATCCCAGCACTTGGAAGACAGAGGCAGGGGGATTTCTGAGTTCAAGGCCAACCTACTATGGAACAATCTTTGTACACTATAAATATGCATTGCTCTCATTGTTAAGAAGAAGTTGATTGGCCAAAAGCTGGGCAGGAAGAAATTGGGTGAAACAGCCTGACACAGAGAGAATACTGGGAGGAAGAAGGGCAGAGTGAAATGAGTCACTAGTAAGCAAGATATGCCAGAGAGATAAATTCCATGAGCCTTGGGACAGCACATAGATTAATAGAAATGGGTTCATTTAATATGCAAGAGATAGCTAGTAACAATTCTGAGGTATTGGCCAGTCATTTGTAATTAATATAAGTCTCAGTGTGTTTATTTGGGAGCAGCTGGTAGGATAGAAACTTCCATCTACACCAGCCTGGTCTACATACTGAGTTCCAGAATAGCCAGGGCTACATAGAGAAACCCTGTCTATAATAATAATAATAACAACAACAACAATAGTTTTCCCAAAATTGAAGAGCCAGAGTAGAACTTGCTGATAGTGAATTTGCCTAACATGTGGGAAGCACAGGGTCAAACTTCAATACTAAGATAAAAGAAAAAGAAAGGAAAGAAGGAGGGAAGGGGAGAGAGGAAGCATGAAGGAGAGAGAGAGAGAGAGAGAGAGAGAGAGAGAGAGAGAGAGAGCAAGCAGGCATACAAGCTATCAACCCATGAAGATCCATGGAAGAAGTCTAGGTCTGTATCACTCCGTGGAAGAAGCCAGTCTGGGAAGGACACTCACTGGTATGCTGGCTAATTTTATGTCAACATGACATAATCTAGAGTAATCAGAGAAGAAGCCTCAGTTGCTAAGATGCCTCTGTAAGATCAGGCTGTAGGCAAGCCTATAGGGGATATTCTTAATTAGTGATTGATGGGGGCAGATTCAGCCCATTGTGAATGGTACCATTCCTGGGAAGGTGGCCCTGTTTTCTATAAGAAAGAAGGCTGAGCAAGCCATGAGGAGAAGAACAGTAAGCAGCATCCCTCCTGTGGTGAGCCCACAACTATTATACAGTTAACGTACAGTTGACAGATCTATTAAACAAATCCAAGGGAGTATGGACACTCCATATGGAGAACCTGACTTGCAAAGCTTTGGGAACACCCTCTTTTGGATCGTGATTATCAAACCTGTAGAAATCTTGTGACATCATGACATTTCTCCCTTTCATAATATCCCAGCAGTGTATAAATCATTTGTTGAGATAACTTCTTCCTGTACGGGCAACTGTAAACCTTTTTCCACACCATGGAGCCCTGGTGTGAAAGCATTTACTCAGTCAAACCTCCTCATAGTCAAATCTACATAAAACTAGTCTCCCACAGCTGTCCTATTGACAGGACTTCCACAAAGAAAGGAGCCCTAAGCAGGAGGCACTGAGCAGAGAGACAGTATGTCTGGGTGGCCCTGAATTCTCTAGCAGCAGAGGCAGGAAGGTGTAATCTACTGGCCTTTAGTTCTAACCCAACAAGTTATTAATATTCTGTATTTACCCTTCACCTTGGTTTCAATTAGCATAAGATCATAGCCCAGGTAATTAACTGTTTTTGCCTTTACCCCTAGAGATACAGAAAAAAAGGTTTGAGCCACTAAACCAGCCTCAGAGAAATTAATCCTCACCTGGGTGCTGGCAGGCACCCTGTTGGAGTTACCAACACTGTGTTTCCAGCCACTGGGAAAGGAAGCAGAAATGCTCAGTGCTGCTGTGTTTTTCTACAATTATTAACCATAAGCTTCTAGCTTAATTAGTTACTCTTAAGAAATGCAGTTAGTGCATGTAAACTTCTTAGAAGTTTGTATTGATTCTTAATTAATCCTCCCAGCATCTGCCAGGGAGCTTCACAGCCCTGCCTCCTCTGAGACACAAGGCGCCTGCTTGCCAGGTAAACCAGTTTTTGTGATTCTGTGAAATACATGCTTGTTAACTGACTATAAACTGGAAACCATGTGGGGTGGGTAGAACAGTGAGGAGCAATGAGGAACAGCGAGAACAGTGAGAAACATCAAGAAAACTTGGAAGAGGGCATAAAAAGAATAAATGGGGCATGATAAAAAAGACTATGTGAGCTAATTTATTTCATTTTTACCCTCAGACCCTATTAGTCAGATTTTTGCCTGCTATAGCAAATCTTTCTGAATGCTTGAGAAGCTTAACGGGGGTTTAAACCCAAAATAAACCTTGATACCCTCTATGGCCTCTAATAGGTTTTCTGCCCTCACATAATAAGTTTCTCTGCTGATGCAGTAAGCCAGATCAGGCCAAGTTGAAAAAGTATAACAGCAGGTATATTTGAGCAAAGAACAGGTGAGTTCTCCTGTTCCAGAGATGGAGGCTGGAGAAACTGCACCCACAAACACAAGCAGAGAGACTTTATAAGTTGTAGGCAGAGGGTGATGACGTGTTCCCTTCAAGCTGGGTTTGTGCCCAAGTTTGGTCAAAAGCTGAGCACTTTAGTCAGGTACTTGGGCAGCTGGCAACTTCAGGGGAGGAGGAAGCTGCAGCAGCTGTGAAGAATGAAGGACTGGGTTTTTTGGCTCCTTTTCTTTGTTTGGAGACTCACTGAGCAGGCAGGGTTTGGAGAGAAACTGGACTGGGCTTTCATGATCTCACAGGGGCAAGCTGGAAGTTCCAACTGAACAGCCTCTGTATCAGTTCCTGTCTCCAGGTTCCATCCCTGCTTGAGTTCCTGCCTGACTTCCTTCAGTGATGGGCTACAGTGTAGACGTGTAAGCCAAATAAACCCTTTCTTCCCCAACTTGCTTTTGGTCATGGTGTTTGATTACAGCAGTAGTAGCCCTAACCAAGACACTGAGTGATTCCTACTGTTGGATACTGTGGGAAGGGCCAAGCTATACTGAAAATAAGAAGCTCACTGGCCTCTTCAGCAAGATGGAGTGATAGTGGCCACGTCCTTGGAACTGTCCTTGGTGAGGATATGTCTCCTCCCTTTGCCCTTTGGAGGGTTATTTCCCTTCCTGGTGCTTTTTGGAGACTCCCATCCTCCCACCCTTTGCCCAGAATTCATTTTCATCTACTGTACGTGGCAGTGCATGTGTCCTTCTGCATTCTGCTTAGGGACTCTCACACAGTCCCCGAGGCTCAAACCTCCCCTGCGGCTTTCTACTTTCCAGCCCTTGTCAGAACCCCCGCATCGCCCCAGACATACTGCTTGTTCCTGCCAACACAGCCTTCTTCCAGAACGCCGTTCCTAATGCTTGGCCTCTATCTGTTGCTTGTTTCCAAAGCCACTTCCGCATTTTCAGGCATTTGCTATGCCCACTTCTCTAACACCAGTTTCTCTTAGTTTCTGCCACTCTAACCAAGTGTTGTTGACTGGATAGCCCAGAAAGAACAGAAACCCATTTCCACTTTGCTGTTGCTGTTGTTGTGTTGTTTTGTTCTGTCCCTTCCCGCACTTTATAAATGCTGGGGTTACAGAAATGCTCTACCACATCTGACTTATGGGATGCTGAGAATCGAACCCAGGACCTCGTGTATAGTAGGCAAGAACTCTCCCAGTTGAGATGCATCCCAGCCACAGAGTCCATTCTTCATAGTTCTGGAGGCTGGGTGGGAGCCCCAAATCAAAGTACAGGCAAGCCTAATGTCTGGCCAGGACCTGGTTCATCCTTCCAAGATGGTACCTTGTTCTTGCACCCTCTAGAGGGGAGGGATGCTGTATACTCACATAAAGAGACAGAGCGGGCAAAAGAAAGGGTGATCCCCCCATTAGCCCCTTTTCTCAGAGCATCTCCTACGTTCTTGAAGGAAAAACCTTCATGATAATCGCCCCCAAAGGCTTCACCTCTTACTAGTACTGTGTGGGGGTTCAGGTTCAATATGAACTTGAGAGGGGGCACAAACATTCAAACTAGCAATAGACATTCCAGTCATTCCATTCCCCTATTCCTCATCCCCTCTACTGATGTCATGGCTGTTGATAATTTGGTATGCACATTCCTTGTTTTTCCTCTGATCTCTACAATTATATCTTGATGTGCATATATATATATAGATCAAGCATATTTTAAAAAAGATAAAATCATTCTGCATACATTAGTTCGCAACTTGGTTATTTTTTTAACTTACATTATGCACCTCCACCTAGGCTGTACACCCAGATGGAATGCTTTCTGAAAAACCAAGGCGTCTACATCCTCTGTATATAACTATGGTCCGTAGCCAGGTTGATTGCTGAGGAAGATCTGAACCAATAATTCCTACAAACCCACGGTCTATTGACAGGAAAGTGGCATAGTCAGCTTCAGCTGTCAATTTGACCCAAACCTAGAGTCACCTGGGAAGAGGGAAACTCAACAGAATTGCCCAGATCAGACTAGCCTGTAGCCCAGTTTGGGGTGTATTTGGTAAATCACTAATTGATATAGGAGGGCCCAGTCCCTGGTGGGCAGTACAATCCCTGGGCACGTGGGCATGGGTTATATGTAAGAAAGGTAGCTGGGAGCAAGTCAGTAAGTAAGCAGCATTCCTCCCTGTAATGATTGTTCTGTGTCTTTACGAGACAAGCCACGCCCACTTCCTCCCCCATCCGCTGAGGCAGGCTGATCTTCAGCTTCCAGCCTGAGCTCTCTTTTTCCATCTTCCTCTCGGAGAGGCAGCTTCTGCTTCTCTCTCCACCCTTCCCCTTCCCCCGCTTCTCTCTCCCCTCTCTCTCTCTGCTCTTCTCCCCTTCACCCTTCTCCCTCCATAACCCCCTGAATAAATATCCAACTTTACTCCGCATGGCGTGCCTATCCATGTCTGTCTCTTGCCCACCCGCCACGTGTCTCCCTGCCTGGGACCAGCCACCGCTCAGGGACTGGCAGCTGTCTCTGCCTGGGACTGGCTGCTGTCAGGGCCCGCTGTCTGCCGCCACATGGCCCGCTACCACCACTTGGGGACCTACAGCATTTCTGCTGCCCACTGCCACTGGGAATCCTGCAGCATTTTTAATTTTTCCATTACACTCCCAAATCTCAGAGCTGTCACAAGACCACTTGGAACTAGGGAACCAAACATGGCACTATATCAGGGCCCAGGTACCTGCTGTTCATCCAGCTGTGGTTCCTACTGTGCTATTAGCTCTGGCAGGAGGGTCTTTCTAGACCTCACCAAAGCCAGATACAAATTACTAACCTCATTGTTACCAATAATCAATGCTGAGCAAAGAAAACATTAAGTAGACTGTGGTGCAGAGTTATTACAAATGGTCCCCCCCACACACCAAGGCCCCTTGTGCTTCAGTTTCAGAACTACAGTATTAATCAGCATGCTTAATACTTAACCAGGGGTAAGGGCTGCTCACCTCAGTGAGCTGACTCATGCTGATGCGAGGCCTGCTGGAATTAACCTCATAGTGAACCAGGGACTGCACCAACCTCCCTTCATTTAACAGCCACATGTTGATGGGCATAAGAGCAACCCCAGGACCAATGTCAAAAAAAAAATGTGTGTGGCTAGATAGGTCAGTAAACATCTATGCACACCTACTGTGATGGTTCATTCTTATTGTCCATCTGACTGGATTTAGAATTACCATGGAAACACTTCTGGGCATGTCTCTGATGGGTTGCTAGAAAGGTTGTTAGAAAGGTGGGGAAACCCCACCCTGAATGTGGGAAGCACTATCCGCTGGACTGGCATCCAGACTCAACGAGGGGAGATGGAGCCCAACACCAGTGTTTCTCTCTTGCAGCTACTTCACTGGGGATGCAATGTGACCATCAACCCCACGCTCCTGCCATCTTGTCTTCCCCCTCATGACAGACTGTACCCTCAAACTGGGGGCCAGAATAAATCCTTCCTTCTTTGAGTTAGTTTTGACGGGTATTTTATAGCAATGAAAAAAGTAACTAAGCCTCCTGCAGTATATTATATAACATATGTATGTATGCATAATGCACACAGGTACATATATATCATGCAAGTCAAATCTTTCATTGCTGTGAACAAATCCCAGAGAGAAACAATGTAAGAGGGAAGTTCTCCAAGCTCACGGTTTCAGAGGTTTTCAGGCAGTGCTTCACTGCCGTGAGTCTGACAGTCATGTGAATGACCTGGAATGCTGACCTTACAGTCCAGTCTTCAGACACCACAGCTCTGACTACACCTTCCTGAAAACCCCTGAGCCAGTCATCCAGGTGAGCCACCCCTGTGGGCACGCCGAGAGAATACTGACTCTTGTTTGAAACTGCAGAATCTGGAGATATTTTGTTATGAGGCAATGCTGCAGTGGAGCAATCCTTTTCTATACTGTGAATGTGCATTACTCTCCTTGGATAATTAAAAAGTTGACAGACCGGTAGCCGGGCAGGAAGTTAGGTGGGAAAGCCAAACTGAGAATGATGGGAAGAAGGAGGGCGGAGTCAGAGCAGACATCAGCAAGCCGCCGAGCAAGCAGGATATGTAAAAAATGAGGCAATAAGCCATGAGCCACATGGCAAAACATAAATAGACATATGGGTTAATTTAAGTGTAAGAATTAGCTAGTAACAAGCCTGAGCTATCCGTCCAAAAATGGGAGCCTGTTTCCACGTTGACCAAAGGTCAGAGGTCAGAGAGTTGGAACTTAACCTCTATTCCTTCAAGGTTATTGAGTTTCTACCTGAAACCAAGGTCCCATCTAGATTTAGATCACAGTCTCTCTCTCTCTCTCTCTCTCTCTCTCTCTCTCTCTCTCTCTCTCTCTCTCTCTCTCTCTTCTCTCAAGGTTATTGTAAACAGGTGTGGCTAATAGCCAGGCCTTGTATTTCAGGAATAGAGTAGTAGATATGTTTCTACCTCAAACAAAAGTCTTAGGATCCAACTAAGGTCCCAGTTCCCTTTAGGAGATAACACTGGATTCCACCCAGGGAGTGGTTTGCCTTCTGAATGTTTTGGTCTAGGGTGTGAGCATGACTTGGTTTTGTTTTAGCAACAGAATGTTTAACTACAAATGTAGCCCACAACCTTCAACTGGTCTGTTCATTTCCTTGTATCATGTTAATGCAGTTTTTTTTTTTATCTTACTCCCATCTTTTGGGGGTCAGGGTATTTTAAGCAATTGGAAATTAAATGCGGGTGATTTTCAGTACTCATTGGAACTCCCTCCCAGTACTATCTTATGTTTGTTTTTTAATTAATTTTAAGTGCATCTTCATATTCTTTACTATATTTCTAACCCCTCACGCCCCTATGCTGGCAAGAGGTATTTCTGTCGTGGCTGGTCCCCAACAAACTGCCTTTTCTCTGGTGGGCTCTGTTTGCTGGCCATGAGCAGAGGCACGGCTCCTTTAAGAGATAGCTTTCTGACTTGGTGCTAGTGGCAAAAATGGGAGGCTCTTTTAAGAGGTCCTACTACCAAGCATTTATATGGTGTCCATGAGCAATTGGTGGCATGCTACTTGGTGGCAGCATAGACCTAGAAACTTCCCAGAGTTGGGGTGGTAAACTTGGCTCTCAAAGATAGTGGTAAACATATCTATCAGCCTCCACGAGACTAGGCTCTCTGGGACCCGAGGGGGAAGAGGCCAACACGCCATGATCTAAGTTACACCACAGTTGTTTTGCTCACATAGAAAAGTAGGGAGAAACTGAAAGACCTCTGGATCGGGGAGAGTCTCACTCAAGTCTCGGGATAACACGACCCCCCAGGAACTCACGAGAGACCGTCCTTGCTGCAATCACACGAGGTTTATTGACAAGTACCAGAGCTCTGGGGCTGAGACTCATAGTCCACACAGGGGAGGAGTTCGACTCTGAGTAGCTGGGAGAAGGAGGTTTTAAGGGAAGAAACCACAACCCAGTAAAAAGGGGGTAGGGAGGGCATCATTAAAAAATTCCGAAAATACCAGTGATCATTACAAGGGGGTAACTCCCTGTTTATTCTCAAGATTATAACCTAACTTTATCTTCAGCTAGTTCCTAAAACAGGGTCACTGACCCGGCTAACCTAGGTTTTTTTGGCTCTCCTCTTCCTGCTAGAGGGGTCTGGATTTATCCGGGTCTTTCAAAACCTGGTGCCAGGGAAACCCCCAGGAACCCACAAGGATGACCCCAACTATGACTCCTAGCAATGATGGAGAGATTGCCTGAACAGACCGTCTATTGTACGT
Source organism: Ondatra zibethicus (assembly GCA_004026605.1). NCBI lineage: Eukaryota > Metazoa > Chordata > Mammalia > Rodentia > Cricetidae > Ondatra > Ondatra zibethicus. The sequence goes on along the minus strand of PVIU01003423.1, from coordinate 136,178 downwards.
AGATTGGTGACTTCCCTAACTGCCATCAGAGATACTCTAGCTAGTGACTGGTGGAAGCAGAGGCAGCGATCCACAGATAAGTGCTGCTCTGAGCTCTGAGCGTTTTTTCAGAAGAAAGGGAGGAGGGATTGTACCAGCCAGGGGAGTCATGATGGGGGAAGCCACAGAGACAGCTGACCTGAGCTTGCGAAAGCTCATGGACATTGAACCAACTCGAATGGGACTGACCTAGGCCCTCTGTGTGTGTAGCTTGATCTCTCTTAGTAAGATTTCTAAGACATTTTTTGTGGGGAGGGGGTTCGAGACAAGATTTCTCTATAGCTTTGGAGCCTATCCTGGAACTAGCTCTAGTAGACCAGGCTGGCCTTGAAGGAGATCTGCCTGCCTCTGCCTCCCAAGTGCTGAGATTAAAGGCGTATGCTACCATTACCAGTCTTCTTAGTAAGACTCCTAACAGTGAGAGGAGTTACCTCTCCCTGGAATTTAACTGGCTTTTAGTAACCTGTTCCCTATGCTGGATTACCTGGCTCTGCCTCAAGGTAAGGGGAGGAGCTTATTCTGCCTCAACTTGATGTGCCATGCTTTGCACAAGCCCACAGAAGGCCTGTCCCTTTCTGAATGGAGATGGAGGAGGAGTGGATGTAGAGGGGGTAGATGGGAAATGGGAAAGGCCAGGGGGAGAGGAGGGAGAGAAAACTGGTTGGTTTCTAAAATAAATGGAAAAAATATTATTTAAATAAGAAAATATGTGTAGGCTTGGGAGAGAAAAAAGTATATACAGTCTTGGATTAAAAAATATGGTTTTAAAATAAAGTCCTTAAAAAGAAATAGAGTAATAAAAATATAATAAGCCACATAAATATGGAAAATTCACAGAATCTGGACACTATGTGTTATTGTGTTGTCTTTAAAATTTTTTGGCTGCAGCTGAGCAGTGATGGCACATGCTTTTAATCCCAGCACTTGGCAGGCAGAGACAGGTGGATCTCTGTGAGTTCAAGGCCAGCCTTGAACTATAAACAGAGTTGGTCTATAAACAGAGTTCCAGGACAGGCTCCAAAGCCACACAAAGAAACCCTGTCTTGGGGCTGGAGAGATGGCTCAGTGGTTAAGAGCATTGCCTGCTCTTCCAAAGCTCCTGAGTTCAATTCCCAGCAACCACATGGTGGATCACAACCATCTGTAATGAGGTCTGGTGCCCTCTTCTGGCCTTCAGGGATACACACAGACAGAATATTGTATACATAATAAATAAATATTTTTTTTAAAAAAGAAACCCTGTCTCAATAAACCAAAAAGAATGTTTTTTGACTACTAATGAACAAATGATAACCACTAAGAGACATTTGATTATGAAAACTGCTAGATTAAACCAACCTATATATTTTTAAATAAAACTAAAAATATATATTGGCGCCAAAATTTAAGTTAAAAGATATGTTGTTACTTTGGGAAAGAGGCTCTGCTTTTATTTATAAAGCAGGAAATGAGAGGCTATGGATTCATGCTGGGTTTAGAAAAACAAGGTTTGATCAAGGAAGACTCCCTAAAAAATCTCCGATGAGAACAGATGGCCCAGATGAACTGATGTTTCAGAGAAGCCTCTGTTGAAGTTTCCTTGAGTTCTACATCCAGAACAGTTTCAAGGCTGCTGGCTGAGATGATCCAGCCTCACAGAATACTCCAGTCATGGTTTGACCATAATCCTAAATTTTCTCAAGTTTGCTCAAAGATTAGCAACACCCCCAATCAACAGGAAGTAGTAAGAGAACTATGCCCACATTCCCCAAAATAAATTATGAATACTTGTCATCCTTTAGGGGGGTTGGTCACAAATTGCTGTGGATAATGGTCAGGGAAAAGCTAAACAAAGGAGATTAGATCCAGAGACCTTGTTCTGAAAAGAAAAGGGGTGTAGAAATGACAGGGTAGACTATTGAATCTACTTTAATCCAAAAAACAACTGTTAGCCTTCGGATTTTACATTGGTATAGATTTGGCTTATTGATAGAAATTTAAAGTTAATTTTGTTATACTATATGTATATTTCTACTTTTGTTTAGGGTATTAAGTTTATGTAGCTCATTTTAAAACATAGTATATAATTAAGAAATATAGATTAATAGACATCTGTAATAATAAACTTATAGTCATGCTAGGTATGGTTTCAAGGTCATACAGAAATATAATTTCAGATAAAATAGGCAATCTTCAAACACTTCAAAGACCTACAGAATATGGCATTTAAAATGTTTTAAGAACTTAGACTTTTCTTGACAGTAAGACATGGCTGCTCGGTGGATCTCTGTGAGTTTGAGGCCAGCCTGGTCTACAAGAGCTAGTTCCAGGACAGGCTCCAAAGCTGCAGAGAAACCCTGTCTCGAAAAACCAAAAAAAAAAAAAAAAGACATGTCTGCTCCTGGCAACATCAATTACTTCAAAGACAATGATGGGGATTGAAAAAATTCCATATGGAGTTTGTTTTCTTTATGGCAAAAGTTAGCCATGTGGGCACAGAAACTGCCCTTGCCTCAATTGCTGACAGTTACTGTCCAAATTGGACCAATAGGACATAAGAAAGGTGACTGATGAAGTTTGCCAAGAAAAGGTAGGACAGTCCTTCAAAATCCCCTGTTTCACAGAAAAGTCTGTTAGATATGTTAGGCCTGTGAACCAAACATAGATGCCCCACATTACAGAGGAACTTTGGGTGAACGTCCCAGCAGCCTGATGTCTCTGTCATTAGGTAACATTTTACCCTTCTGGGGTCTTTGATGGAGTTGAAGACTAAATATAATTATAAATTATAATTATAGTTTTCCTTAGTTATAATAGAAAGTAAATTAGATACAAAACTTTTGATTTACCAAGATAAGATAGATAAAAAATATTTTTTCACCAGGCAGTGGTGGCACATGCCTTTAATCCCAGCACTGGGGATGCAGAGGCAGGCGGATCTCTGTGAGTTCAAGGCTAGCCTGGTCTACAAGAGCTAGTTCCAGGACAGGCTCCAAAGCTACAGAGAAACCTTGTCTCAAAAAAAATTTTTTTTCTAATTTTGCCAACTGCAAATGGATTAGATATTGTTACTGTAATTCTTATTTAATAACTGTATTTTTTGTATATAGCTTTACTATATTAAGGTTAAAAACCTTACTTTTAATTAGACAAAAAGTGGGAAATGCTGTGGAACAATCCTTTTTTTTCCCATGAATATGTATTACTCTCATTGCTTAATAAAACCTGACAGGTTAGTAGCTGGGCAGGAAGTTAGGTGGGAAAGCCAAACTGGGAATAATGGGAAGAAGGAGGGTGGAGTCAGAAGAGACACCAGCCAGTTACCAAGCAAGCAGGATGCATTAAAAAAAATGAGGTAACAAGCCACGTGGCAAAGCATAAATAGAAATACGAGTTACTATAAGTGTAAGAGTTAGTTAGTAATAAGTCTGAGCTATTGGCCAAGCATTTGAGTCACACTCTGAGTGAGATAATTAGAACTAGAAGGTTGGGACAGGAAATGTCTGTTTACACAAAACACATTTTCATTGACTACAATTCAGTCGTGTGGTCACACCTAACCTCAACAGAGAAGTATAGCCCAGTTGTGTAGCCTGGGAAAGGGAAAGGGATTGGCTGAGCAGCCGACTATTGTCTATGGAAGTCCTGTGATTCCTTTCTCAATGGAGACATAGATGCTGTGGTCAAATCCATCAGCTCCTGGGACATAGGAAACATCATCCTCACTTCTGACAGCCTTTGGTCTATGTTGTGTACACTACAGTAGCCTTGGTTAGCCTGAAGGAAATAAGGTGTGCCCAGTCAGATATAAGTTTTATTTCTTACATTTTAGTAATCCTGATTGTTCCTTTAAGCATTTGCTTTTTTAATGTCAGGTTTTTAATTTACGTTGAGGGTGTGTACTGTGTGCCTCTGTGTACCGCAGTGCACTTATAGAGGTCAATCTGTGGCAGTTGGTTCTGTCCTTCTGCTACGAGGGTTCTGGGGCTTGAACTCGGGCCCTCAGTCTTGGTGACAAGTGGTGACAAGTGCCTTCACAGGCTGAACCATGTTGCAGGCCCTGGACTTTGCATAATAGTTTATAAAAAGCTGTATTATGTGATCATACGGGGCAAATAAGTGCTTATATGCAGTGGAAAAAGACTAAGAAAAGAAATGTAGTGGAAATAAAACACTTCTAGTGGCGAGATTATGGATGACTTTCTCATGCTCATTTTTATATACATTTACTTTTATTTTGATATCTCTTTCTTTTGTAGAAAGAATAGCTCATAGAGTACATTTTGCAAAAGCAGTAAGTGAGACACAGCCCGCTTTTAAAATTAAAACAAAACAAAACAAAAAACCCTATTTTATTTGACTTCAGTTTTGGGTGGCGCCAGGAATTAAACACTGGGTCTTATTCATGCAAGGCAAGCACTCTACCACTGAACTACATTCCTAGCCCTGGAATTCTGTTTTTTGTTTTTTGTTTTTTTTTTTTTTTTTAGATGAGGATATATTCATTATTTTTAATTTGAAAAGACAGAGTTTAGAATCGGGTGCTGGTGGCACACACCTTTAATCCTAGCACTGGGGAGGCAGAGGCAGGCGGATCTCTGTGAGTTTGAGGTCAGCCTGGTCTACAGAGCTAGTTCCAGAACAGGCTCCAAAACTTCAGAGAAACACGGTCTTGAAAAACCAAAACCAAAACCAAACCAAACCAAACCAAAACAAAACAAAACAAAAGATATAGTTTTAAAGGTCTCACTTCTCACTATAGTCTAGTCTGGAACTCACTTCTGGCTTTAAGCTGTGCTGTTCTGAAAGAAAATGGTCCCCAAAAGGGGTGGCACCATTTGGAGGTGTAGCCTTGTTGGAGGGAGTGTGTCACTATGGGGGCAGGCTTTAAGATCTCTTGCTCAAGCTTCATTCGGTATGACACCCAGTGTACTTCCTGTTGCCTATGCAAGATGTAGAACTCTCAGCTTCCTCTCCAGCACCATGTCTTCCTGCCACCACCATGTTCCACCATGATGATAATGGACTGAACCTCTGAATCTGTAAGCTACTACCTCAATTAAGTATTTTCCTTTCTAAGAGTTGCTGTGGTCATGGCATCTCTTCACAGCAATAGAAGTCCTAACCAAGACAAGCTCAAGGAGACCTTCCTGACGCAGCCTCCCAAGCACAGAGATTAAAGGTGCAGAAAGGATAATCCTTGCAAAAGTTCAATTTAAAAAGTATAAAGCCAAGCTCTCTTATACAAAGAGGTGCCACAAAGAGAGCAGGCTGGGAGGGCCAGGTTGGGAAGCTGCTCCCAGCTCAGGTTGAGACTGCTCCATCCTGTAGCTCTACGGGCCGCCTTGGGATTCTCGGGTGGTTGGCCAGCCACTGCGCTCAGAGAATTTTCACACCTGAACTCCCTCCCCCCAAACATTCCACTAGCCTTCTTGATGTTACAGCCCACCTAAGGACAGATCTTATTTCTGTTTATTAAAGTGGCAGAGAAGGGTGGTATCCTATGGAACATGCCCACTCCCCATGCCCCACTTCTTTCTCCCTCTGGCCTGCCAGGCTCTGGGCTAAGCCTCATGGTGGCAGGCCATGGTAGACTGGAAATTCCAGTGTTCCAATCCTGGGCTCCTAAACTCCCTACTGTGTGATTTTGGGCTAGTCGCTGGACCACTTGACTTTGGTTTGTCCATCTGTAAAATGGGATGAAATAACCCCTGATGGATGCCACATATGTGACAGTAGGACCCTGACGGATGCCACACACGTGACACTCAGTAGGACAGCCACTAGTGTGGGGGTGACAAGCAGGAAACCCCTTGCCCTCATGGAGCTCCAGCTTGGGGGTGGGGGGCAGGAGGTGTTAAATGGACTATTACAGATTGAACACTTAAGAAAAGTGGGGGTGGAACCCACTGATCCAAGAGGTAGAATTTTCAAAGGGTCCTTTCTTCAGGTGAACTAAGGATTTGGTGCCATCCTCAGGTCTTGCTCTTAGCTGGTTTGGAGCCAGATCCCTCCTGATTGCCTCCTACCCTCCTTGTCCCCAGACCTTCATGAAGCCATAGGCATTTTTTCCAATGGCCCCTCCTGCCTTTAAAAAAAAGAAAATAATCTGTTAACAGAATCAGGCTAGGTTATAGTCACTTTTCCTCCTATTTTTTAAAAGAAATCCCAGGCTGGGGAGATGGCTCCATAGGTGAAGCGCTTGCTGCACGGGATTGGGGACCTGAGTTCAGAGCCTCAGCTTCCACACAGAAGCTGCATGTGGCAGCAGCTGTCTCTATGCCCTGCACTCCTGCAGTGAGATGAAGAGCTGAAGACAACAGAGTCCCTGGAAGCTGGCGGGCCAACTGACCCAGCCTACACAGCCATAGACAACAGAGTCTGCCTCAGGTTAGGTGGAAGGTGACAGGGTGAAGACAGACACCCGAGGTTGTCCTCTGACCTCCACGCTCTTGCCATGCATGGCACGTCCACCCCCAGATCCCCAATCCCAATACTGTATGGTTATCACACAGAGAAAGAAATTAAAACATTTTTCATGTGCCCATAAATTACCGAAAATTTCATGTACTGCTTGCATAGGGCCAAATGGATAAATCAGCGTGGCTTGTTATAGGAATGTGTGAGCACAGAACAGGTATTCAGCCCTCCCGAGAGATTTCCGTTCACTGAATGTAAAGGCATGAAAACAAAACTTCATCTTAGTAACAAAGAGTCTCACTTGGATGTACTGTGTCTTAGTTAGGGGTTCTAGTGCTGTGAAGAGACAACAGGACCACAGTAACTCTTATAAAGGAAACATTTAATTGGGAGGCTCACTTACAGTTTTAGAGGTTCAGTCCATTATCATCATGACAGGGAGCATGGCGGTGTGCAGGCAGACATGGTGCTGGAGCTGAGAGGCCTACATCTTGCAGGCAACAGGAAGTCGAGTGACACACTGGACAGTATCCTGAGCATAGGAAACCTCAAAGCCGAGCCACCGGGCGGTGGTGGCGCAAGCCTTTAATCCCAGCACTCAGGAGGCAGAGGCAGGCGGATCTTTGTGAGTTCGAGACCAGCCTGGTCTACAGAGCTAGTTCCAGGACAGGCTCCAAAGCTACAGAGAAACTCTGTCTCCAAAAACAAAACAAAACAAACAAACAAACAAAACCCCTCAAAGCCTGCCCCCACAGTGACACACTTCCTCCAACAAACCCACACCTCCTAATAGTGCCACTCCCTATGAGATTATGGGACCAATTACATTCAAACTATCACACATTGAGTACATGTATGGCTTTCAATAACCAAGGGGGTTCCTAGTTAATAGTTTATTCATTTGCTTATTTTAGTTTGGAGACAGGGTTTCAGCTGCACTATAGCTCAGTCTGGCCTCACACCTACAGAGCTCCTCCTACTTCAGCCTTCTTACTGCTTGGATTATAGGCGTGTACCACCTTGCCCAACCTGAACATACAGATCAACTGAACAGGCAATGAAACAGAGATCCAGATAGGTCTCGCTGGCTCAGGAGCTAAGCCTGCCAAGGACAGAGAAGGATCTCAGTCAAGGTCTATGTGACCCACAGGCTGGGGATCCTGTCATTTTGCCCCACTGCCTGGCTACTAAGGCAGAAAGAGCTGAATGAAATCGGGCTGTGAGGGAGGTGTGGCTTGTTCCGGCAGGCTGCTTTACCTGTTGTAAAGACTTGGGCTCCTGCCTGTTGCCAGCCTCACAGGGGAGACTTTGCCTTTGAAGATCATCCTCTGTGGCTGGAAAGGCCCCTTTCCTTCTGCCTTATCTTCCCATCTGTACCCCCACTCACCCCAACTTAGCTAGGCTGCAGGTTAAGGCTCACCATCTGAATATGAATTGAATACACAACCCATCTAAGGAGGTAGGGATGACATGCCCTGCAGCTATCTTGTGGGCATGGCTAAGTGGAGGGGAGGGCTGGGAAGCCTGCCTAGTTGCCATGGAGACAGGATAGGTGCCTAAAGAGAAGAAAGACAGTGACATGTGTGTGTCTAGCTTACCAAGCACTTCCTTCATTGTCCTTTGTTCATTAATCTTCTACAATGCTGATATTATTATGCCACGGGCTGGGGTGATAGTTCAGTGGGTAGAGGATAGCATGCATGAAGCCATGGGTTGGGTTGCCAGCATTGCATAAGTTGGACATGGTGGTGCATGCCTGTAATTCCAGCACTTTTTGTAAAGCACAGAAATATATTTTAATAATCGTGTTTCCTTTACTCTGAAGTAGTTTAAAGATATCCTTGGCTATATAGAGAGTTCCAGGCCAGCTTTGGGGTACACAAGTCCCTGCATCAAAACAAAACAAAACAGTACATTATATGTCACGCTACTGTGGTAGCTCGCGGTGGCCTTCCCAGCTGCGGCCTTCAGGGTCGTCACTGTCCCCTGCCCCAACTGAATGGCATAGCTGATCCTTCCTCATGAACTGCCCTTTGGCTCAGGTTAGCCTGCCAGTTCATGTGACTTAGCAGAGAAGGGAAAGTCAGACTGTAAAGAACTGAGATTCAGAATCAGATGGGCTGCCTTCCAGGGCACAAGGCAATAAATTCTTTTGGGGGAGGGGAGCAGTGGCATCCCCATGACTGTGTGAATCAGGAAGTGTGGCTCCTGAGTGCAGGTGGTGGAGGCTTCTTGACCTGTGCGCACTCTCCTGTCCATTACGGTCCCATTCAGGCATGGCTGCACTTTCTGTGGGTTTTAAGCTTGACGCTCCTCTGACAGTGAGCAGGGAAGCCGCTGGATAAGGGTGCCCAGGCTTGACTTGGGGGGACAAAGAGGTGTTTTGGAGAGCAAAAGCCCAGGGTTCCTGCTGCCTGATTGCCAATGTTGGGGGAGGGGCTCAGTCTGAAGTGACGGATGTGTTGGCATGGGACCAGGAAGTGGTAACTCCTTACACCTTGACGCTGGTTCACACCTTCAGTGACTCATTTTGACGAAACTCAACGAACTCGGAACACCTGCACACGCTGAAGTATTTTCAGATAGAAAACCCCACCACTACCCTCTTTACAGACCCCAGGAAACAGACCCAGCAGAGGGACCAACAGCCTAAGAGAAAGCTGCTCCCATCTGCCCGGGCCTTCGTGACTCGAGCGCCTGCATTCCTGGATGCAATGAGGACTGGCCTTAGGGCCCCAAGGTGGACAAGTGAGACACATGCGGGTGAATACTTTATGCACTCACACGCAGACACAGACATATACACATATAGGGATACATATGGTGTGTTGTTTCAACAGATCACTAATTTGCACATTGTGACTGATAGCAGTTTTATAAAACAAAAATCTATTTTTTTAAAATTCTTTTTGGTTGTGTGATTTTTTTGAGACAGGGTTTTTCTTTTTTTTAAGAATTATTTATTTATTATGTACACAGTGTTCAACCTCCATGTATGCTTGCCACCAGATATCCTTTCAGATGGTTGTGAGCCACCATGTGGTTGCTGGGAATTGAACTCAGGACCTCTGGAAGAACAGTCACTGCTCTTAACCTCTGAGCCATCTCTCCAGCCCCAAAAATCAGTATTATGTGAGTATCTAAACCTATGTCTCCCTGGGTGGTAGAAGTATAACAATTTGTTTTCATTTTTTTTTAAATCAGATCAATAATTTGATTCTTTTTTTCCCTCCCTTCCCCTTTCCCCCATTGTTTTCGGATCACACCTTGTTACGCAGTCCAGGCTGCCTTGCAATTCTCCAGTGCTAGGGCTGTGGGTATGCGCTACTCACCCACTTTGACTCACTTGTTTCTGTATTTGCCGAACTTTCCACAACTTCCAGGCACCCGTTACACGGCCAGAAGAACCGGCCCAGAGCTGGTTCTGGAGAATGCTCTTTGAGCCCAGCCTTCTGAGGATTCCCTTCTGAGCTGGGAACACGCCTCCTCTAACCAGTGTCTTTGCTGCCCTCTGGTGGTCATTTGGGGGCCGCAACACGTCTACTATCTCAAGCTGGCTGTTTCTGCTACTTCTGATTTGTTTCCCAGGAACCCGGTTTCTTAGAACTAGTTTGCTTTTCTGAGGTGGAGAGCCATTTATATTCAGTGAGGTGCTCAGGCGTGAGTCGTTTAGATCCGGGGGAAGTGTCGACCTTGTAAACCTCCAAAGCCGCCAGCTCACTGTAGAGTCGGGAAGGGCCTGAATAGCGGTGCTGAGAGGGCCTCATTCGCGTGGCTGAGGAGCAGAATTTGTTTTAGTTCAGTGTGCTTACCCTCAAGTCTACCAGCACACTTATCCAAATGCAAAAGATGGTGCTTCTGCAGTAGGAAGAGGCTTCTGGTTCTGGGCCCCACCCTCTGCAATTCCCAGATGCCTTTGCACCTTTGCTTCAGGCAAATTGCTCCATCTCTCTGTCCGTCATCTGCCTCGTGGACTTGCTCATCATGCTGCAGGTTTTGTACCCCCAGCTCTATCAACCAGCTGTTGAGTCTGGGCATATTGCCGAACAGCTCTGTGCCTCAATTTCCCCATCCGCAAAATTCGAGCAGAATCGGGTCTCATTCCTAAGAGTGAGGAAGAGATCAATTTATACATGTCAGTAACTACAGGGGAGCCTTGACCTTAATTAGTTCTTGATAAATGCTTCTCAAGTTTATAAATGTTATCCGTTGTTAAAACATATTCATAACCAAATGTTGCTGTAATCACGCATATACTTAAGAAAAGGGGAATTATGACTCGATTAACCCTTTATGCATTAGAAACTTTACCCCGGGTATTATTTACTTAATGCTCTCCAGAATCCATAAAGTTTTCTCTCCTACATGTTGGGGCTGGAAGCCAAGGCCTCCTACAAGGGGCAAGCACCCCGCCACCTCCAGCCTTTAGGAAATGTGTGAATTGCTTTGCTTGTGACTGTGGTCAAAACTACAGGGCCAATGAAAGCTACTTAAGGGAAAAAAGAGGGTTTTTTTTTTCCCCTATAGTTGGCGTGTATAGTCGGACGCTGTGAGGACGTCAAGGCTGTAGAAGTTTGAGGCTGCTGGTCAGGTTGCATCCACAGTCAGGAAACAGAGAGACTAACGCTGGTGTTCAGCCTATTTTCTCCTTTTCCCTCAGTCCAGGACCCCAGCCCATAGAGTTGTGCCACCTGCCACAGTGAACATAACCTAGATATTCCCCGAGAAGCTGGTCTAATCGAGAGCCCCAAAGCTTGTCTTCTAGGTGCTTCTACAGCTTCTACAGGTTGTCAGCAATATTGACCATCCCAGAAAGGGTGTCTTATCTTCATTTTACATCCAAGAAAAGCAAGATTTGGACAGGCAGAGTTTCCAACGACCACACAGCTGGGCAGTAGGGAGAGTTTGATCCCGTTTTCAGCTCCTGTTCATCCCCACTTTTTCTCCTGTCCCCTGAAGTCAGGTTGTTCTTTCCTAATAGATTTACATTTTTTTTCTAAAATATTTTATTCCTCTCTCCTACTTGGTCGAAATTCAGGAGATACCAGCTGCTGCCACAGAGAGGTCCCAAGTCTCCACGGCTTTGTGCAACAACATCTGTCTTTTTCACGTATGTAGCAGCATGTAAGCGCACTCTCATTCTGCGAGTATTACATATGAGCATTACATATGATGGTTTGGGAGTCCAGGCGCTTTCTGTCATTAGTTCTGATTTCCTCTGGGTCCCTGGTGTCCTCAGCCTTAGCTGGTGGGGAAGCCAAGATTACAGGCCACGGCTCCCAGTGGTGCTTCTGAACGGCCCCTGTTGCACTGACTTAAGGCTGATTGTGTAGTCACACTTTACTGCCAAGTCGGCTGGAAGCTGCAGGCTGCCTGTGTGTGCAGCAGACTGAGGCCACAGGACCTGAGGCCAAATCTCTTTGGTGTCTCCTGCAGCATTGATGTCCTGGCTTGCAGTTTGGTTCCTCGGGGAAGATAGCCCCCACCGTCTTCCTCCCTCTTATGGTGGAATCCTAGTGTTTGTTTATCCATCTCTCCCATGACACCAGGCTCCTGGACACTAGCTGTGGGTCCCTGCTGAATTCCCACCTTACAAGGTGATAGGGGTCTGATGATTGTTCCATGGAGGGCCAAGCTGACAGAGGGTGGAGGAAGCGGTTAACAGTGGTCTCTTAGGCTCCGCCGCCCCTGCTGCAGTGAGTTTCAGAACCGTGGGACAGTGAGTCTAGGAACAGGGCTGGAAAGCCCTTTGAGGTTGATCTGGAACTTGCTGCTCATTAAGAGTGGAACTGAGACCCTGTGTGTGGTCACAGGTCATTAGTGCCTCCACACGTGGCCCCCAGTGAGGGCCTCACACTTGAATCCCCTCTAGTCTGTTCTGAGCTTGTGACCACCCGCACCTTGCTTTGAACTTGGGGAGCGGATCGCCATCACTAGCCTAAAACAGTTGACTGCATTTATTTGTTTCGAGTTTGCGCATTGTCTGAATCTCAAAGTCTTTGCAGTAGCTTACATGGGGACTGCAGCAAGAGAAAAAAAAAATCTGAAAAAAACGGAAACCCAGGGAAGCTGTATGGCGTCACTGCCACGGATGGCTCTGGGGATAACAAAATAACCGGGATATATTTTTCCCTTTATTTTGTTCCCTTTATCCTGATGCAAGTCTTTATTGGGGGCAGTTTTTGATGCTTCTAAAACAATCTGTTCTTTCCCTGCCACTGCCATCTGTGAATCTGTCCTTCACTGAGACTAGGAGTGAGGACAGGGACCCTGGCTTACACAGGCTCCCTTGGGGGTTCTGAGCTTCCCTCAGACCCCTGCTAACTCACCAAGCTGCTCCCTTTCCCTGGCTACAAACCCCTTCTCAGCCTGCTCAGGACACTAGGTGGTGATGGTCCTTCCTCCCACACCCCCACCAGTCCCAGTCTCACCCTCCTGGCTAGTGCTGGAAGTCACTTCATGACGCTGAGTCCCCACTGTCTCCTTTAGGAAATGGGACTGTCAAGCCTGGATAAACTGGGCGGATATGACAGTCTGTGGACACACGATACCTTAGAGGGGCAGCAGATCATGTCAGGGTCCTTCTACAGGGGCCAGTGAGTCGGGCTGTGGCTCCAGCTGCCTGCTTGGGAGAAGTGCCATGCTCGGTGGAGGGTGGGGAGGGAGGCTTGGCTCCTGCAGGGTCCCTTGTGGAGAGCAGGCCCCATGAATGTAGGGTGCAGTGTGTTGGGGGGTAGAGTGGAACACAGTTTTCCTGCTGGTCCCTCAGCCTGATGATGGCATATGTTATGAGGACTCTTCAGGTCACCTTTGGGATGGGACTCCTGGGAGACAGGGAGGGCTAGCTAGACCCTGGACTGAAGTAAAGCCCGGGTCTGTGTCCTCCTAATGGGGCAGGAAACTGAGGGAGGTGTCTGTAGGCCCAGGAGCAATGGGCCCCAGCAAGATCTGTATTCTCAAAGAGTCTTTGTCCCATTGAGGTAAATTCTGTGCTGATTCATAAAAGAGAGAAGAAAACAAAACAAAATCTAGGGTTCTGAGGGGATAGGCTCGCAGCGGGCTTTACAGAGAACAAGGGCCGACCTGAAGTAGAGGAGGGGTTTCCCCCAAACTCTCCCTCCTCTCCCTCTGTAGTTGGCAAAGCTGAGAAAGTTTAGGGAGGTGGGGCCTGGGCCTGGGGAGTGGGGGCACTGGGCAGACACTCCCTTCTTGGACGTTTATCACCAGGCTGCCAAGTCCATGCCCCTCCAATAATCACAGGCTTCCCACTCTGAAACCGAAGAGGTTGCAGAGCCCTGTCTCCAGCTGGAAGACAGGAAGTGGACGTCGTCAACAGGAAGTAGAAGTCAATGTCACCCTGAGTACTCTGCCGCCAGATCATTTATTTACCAAGGTGAAAACACACAGAACAACAGTTAGCCCCGTAACTGTATCACGCCATCACCCCGACTTTTTCCCGAGGCGTTCCTTCATCTCAGAGGACGAAGGCTGCACTTTGACTGTACACCCAGTATTGAGCCTTTCTTGACATGGTGCCATGTTGAGCCAGCCCAGCTGCCACAGGCGGAACACGGAGCCTGGTACCGCCCACCCTCCTGACAGGATTTGACATAGCCCGGGAATAGCAGAGTCTCCATGAAGTTGCTGGCGTTGCCTTCTGGGGGCAGGCCTTTGATTTTCACGATCGGTTATGCAATATCGGAACTTTCCAATGTTCTAAAAGCACGTATGTAAATAAATGTGTGCACAGCCTCCATGATCAAATGGAGCAGCCACAGGGAAGCATCTCCTATAATTGTTCTTTACGCCTGTCAGCAAGTGTGTGCTGTTCTACACACAACCAGGTGTGCACACCCTGTGGCCCTGCCCTTGGGGCACACACAGTTGAGGAGGATGTGTCTTATTGGTCTACTAATAATAGCAGGAACTGTGGGTCACTCTAGCTCCCAAAGTGCTATCTATGCTCTCCACAGACTGCTCTATACCATATGCACCTGCAACAACCCCAGGTTCAGGTGAGAAGACTAAGAAAAATTTCATAATCTGTCTGGTCACATGACTAGAAAATAGTGGTGCTGTGATTTGATGCAGTCTGCCTGACTCTGGATCTCCCATCCGTTCTTGTAAGCAGGGTGCTGTGGCTTGAATATGGTCTGTCTCCTCAGAGACGAGTGTTGCCATTCCAGGCCCGTTGGCATGGTGTCAGAGGCGGGATGTTTAAGAAGTCTTTGGGTCACTGAAACTGCTCTCATGGAGCAGGGTCAGTACTCACAAGAGTGAATGAATTTCTGCTCTTGGCACTGGATTAATTACCCAGAGAGTCGACTGTTTCAGAGCCCAGCTGCTGTTCGGTCTTGTCTCTTGGCACGCCTTCACCTGTCCGTTTGCCTTTCCCACAGGTGAGGAGGCAACCATCTTGTATTGGACTCCCAGCCTCCAGCAAACAAGCTAAATAAACTTCTGTATAAATCACCCAATGCTGGATGTACTCTTACAGCTACAGAAAATGAACCAAGACAGTGTTACAATTTTTGACTACTTCTCACAAGTTCAGATGAGGTCTGTGTGTTCATGGGCATGAGATGGTCCAACTTTCAGTGTGCCTTTCTTCTCTCTCTCTCTCTCTCTCTCTCTCTCCCTCTCCCCCCCCTCTCTCTCTCTTTTCTTTGAGACAGGGTTTCTCTGTAGCTTTGGAGCCTGTCCTTAAACTTGCTCTGTAGACCAGGCTGGCTTTGAACTCACAGAGATCCGCCTGCCTCTGCCTCCTGAGTGCTGGGATTAAAGGCATGCACCACCACTGCCTAGCTTCAGTGTGTCTTTCTTTTATTACTGGTCCTGCAAGGAGTTTCAAGGCCCTTCTAATGGCTGATATTTGACCACGGAAACCTTGAGATTTTTATCCGTGTATAGAAAGTAGCAGCTTCATTAATAGGCAAAAACCCTGTGAGTTGCTGCCTGTACTGAGAAGTTAAGAGTTGATTTATTGGGGCTGGGAAGATGGCTCATTCAATTAAGGGCACCGGCTGCTCTTCCAGAAGATCAGGGTTCAACTCCCAGCACCCACAAGGCAACTGTCCGTAACATCAGTTCCAGGGGATCTGATACTTTCCTCTATTTTCCATGAATATGAGGTATAAACATGGTGCACAGACAAACATATAGGAAAAACACCCAGACAGACACATAAAAATAAAAATTAAAAATAATGATTTTTTTTGAGACAGGATCTCTCTACATAGTCCTAGCTGTCTTGGAACTCGCTCTGTAGACCAGGCTGGCCTCGAACTCACAGAGATCCGCCTGCCCCTGTCTCCCGAGTGCTGGGATTAACGGTGGGAACCATCGTGGCTGGCTGTTTATTCTCTTTCTGTCCTATTTTAGGAGCCTTTTCTTCTTTTTCATGACTGTCCCCCTTCCCATTGTCCCTTTTCCTCTGCTCTTTGTATATGGATATTTAGAACTCTTTGAGCCTCTCTGCATGCATTAGGACAACAGAACTGGGCAGATTTCCAATCCCGCAGGAGTCTGGAATCATCCCATTCTTAATTCCAAGTTTGCCAGTCACCCTGGCACCAGTTACAGAAGGCATAGGCTTCGACCTTCCTGAGTAGCAGAACCTGGCTGTACGATGCCAGTCAACATTGCAGATGCAGCTGGAAGCACCCCGTGCTGACCAGCTCTGCAGTGTGCAAAGCACTGGAGAGGAGAGGCTTCCAGAAGCAGCCGGGCAACCCCCAGTAACAGGCATACTATCACCCTATGGAGGAGGTCAGTGTGGCATCTTAAGATCCTACAGCTGGGTGGTGGTGGCGCAAGCCTTTAACCCCAGTGCTCAGGAGTCAGAGGCAGGCAGGTTTCTGAGTTCGAGGTCAGCCTGGTCTACAGAGTACATTCCAAGACAGCCAGGGTTACACCGAGAAACACTCAAAAACAAAAACAAAAAGCAAACAAAAGATTATACAGCTCATTAGTGGCAAAGTAGGACCAGGTCCCTGGCAACGACTCTCAGATTCGGGTTCTCTGTACCACCTCTTCCACATCTTAGTCTCCTCTAAAACTGGTCTTAAAGGAGAGTTTCACCAAGAATGTGATTTGGTTTTAAGGGTTGGACAAAGAATAGGTGGGCCCAGGCCTCTCCGCCCCCAGTGTCTATTATTCTGGGTACATCAGGCCATATCATGTAATATGTAAATGTGTTCAGGCATGTGACTTCACACCTCCCTCCCCTTTCTTTCTGACGCCACCTTAGGCTCCTTTGTGCTCTTTCCAGCTGTTAGCTTTTCATCTTATGATCTTTTTCAGATTTCTCAGTGTGGGGCTAGCACAGGGGGACTGCTAGGACCTAGGTCAGCCCCCAGGGAGCCAGCTACTCTCTTTATTTTTTTTGTTTGTTTGTTTTCTTTTATGGTGAGACAGGGTTTCTCTGTGTAGCCCTGGCTGTCCTGGAACTCTCTTTGTAAACCAGGCTGGTTTCAAACTCACAGAGATCCGACTGCCTCTGCCTCCTGAGTGCTGGGATTAAAGGTGTGCGCCACCACCTCCCAGCTCTGACTCCATACTTTTAAGACTTTTTATTTTTTTTTTAAAGCACGTGGCCCTGTTTCTATTTCTTTCCTGCTTTCTTTACTTTCTTCAGATGAAACTTTTGGGAGCATGCGTCTTTGGATTTCTGAGAACTCTCCCATTTCTCTACTGGAATGGGCCCTTGGCAGCCATGCTTGTAAGACCAAGAACTGAGTGGGACAGGGAGGGATGCCTGGCTCAGACTAGATTCGCTGGAGTCTCTCTCTTCTAAGTCAGGATTACCACTTTGAGATGTTCCTCCGGCATCTGTGATGGTTTGAACTCAAATGATAGTAACTTAGGACACCAAAGGCGGGCGAGCAATCAAGCTTTCAGAGAAAGAGGGGACCTCCAGCCCTCCAGTCACCCAAGGACAATCTGCTGCCTGGAAGCCTCCTGTTTTGATGCTATCAAGTTTCTGCAGAAAGAGTTGGCTCAGCCCAGCCTCCGACAGAGCCACCAGGGGAAGTCCTTGGTTATGAATCGTGCTGGAAGCCCTGTGGTGCAGTGGGGGGACAGGAACCTGCTTCTCTGTCTCAAAGGGAGACCATAGATCAGGGTGAAGGTCACAATATAACCCCAGCGCCAGAAGGAAAATATGTTATTTATTTGCTTATTCTTTTTGGCAGAGGTTTTTCAATCAACAGTTGTCCCACACTCTAATGAAAATGAAGAAACCTCAGTGACCTTTCCAACCCTGGGCATCATGCTAGGTACTAGAGAAGAGAGACAAGCAGGACCCTCTGCTCATGGCTAGTGGAACTGGTGAAAAGTACAGGACTTCGTAGCAGTGAGGTGGACAAGCTGTGTGTCTTAGTTACTTTTCTACGACTGGGATAAGACACCATGACCAAGGCAGCTTATAAAAGAAAGCATTGAATCTGGGTTCACCGTTCCAGAGTCCACGGTCATCATGGAGGGAGATTATGGCAGCAGCTAGGCAGATGGAGCTGGAGCCATAGCCGGGAATTTACATCTGACCTACAATCAGGGGCCAGAGAGAAAAAGAACTGGGACTGGCCTGTGGTTTTGAAACCTCCAAGCCCACCCCCAGTGACACACCTCCCCCAACAAGGCCACACCTCCTAAGCCTTCTTAAATAGTTTCACCAACTTCAGACCAAGCATTCAAATATAAGAACCTATGGGGGTCATTCTCGTCGGAATCCACCACACTATGACGAAGAAATGTGCATGCAGAGATGTTCTCCCCAGAGCATCCAGCCTGGGCTGCCTCTAAATGTTTCCGGGCAGAGACACAAGTATGTGGAGGTGTTGAGAATAAGAATTGCTAGGCCATGGTGAAGAGGGGACAATCCAGAGGAAGCATTCAAAATAGAAGAGCTGAGTTGAGAAGGAGGATGCTGGCAGCTGGAGCATGCAGTCTCTAGCTTCTGAGAAACTCTGACCAGGACAAGAGTGACAATGTCACTCATTAGTCACCAATGGCTGACAAAAAAAAAAAAAAAAACAAAAAAAAAACAAAAAACAATCTTTGAAAAGCAAATTACAAAGTATAGGCACGTTCTGCCTGACAGCTAATGTGTTCATCTACTTCATTCTTTGATGTGTGGTAGTAAAGTGTACAGGATTGGCAGGATGGCTCAGTGAGTGAGGGTACTTGCTGCCTACCCTGATGACTTGAGTCCGGTCCCTGGGTCACACATGGTAGAAGGAGAGAACTGAATCCCACAGGTTGTCCTCTCACCCCCACCCCTGGGCTGGGGCTCCAGCCCCTCCAATAAGTAAATCAATGTAACAAATAAGTAAACAAAAATTGGCATATATATGTATAAAATAAATGCAGAACATTTGTAATTGTTCACAAAAGTACATATTTACACAATAGACAATTGTCCTGGCATTAATTGGTTAATTATGATCACTCCGTAATTTCCCTCCTACCTACATTTTAAAAACAAAACAAATAAATAAATAACTAGACAGAGAAACTCTAACGTCTACATACCTCACTGCACATGTTGGAGAACTGCTCTACCCATGAACCCATGAACCCCTGGAGGGTTTGGGGCGGCGGGCACCATCTCTCTTCTCTAGAGTCAGCCAGATGTGGAACTGTGGCTTAAGCTGCCACACCCGCTGCTGGCTACCTCTGTGCTGAGTGATTCAGACCAAGAAACCTCAGCAGCAGGCGGAGGCTCTCCTCTGCCCTAGCCTCGACTCCTGGAAGCCCCAAATGCCTGGTGATTCCCAGCCTGATTTTGGGTGCGTGTTCTACCATGACAGTGATGATTTTTTTTTCTGTCTTTACATTAGCTGGAACTTGGACCCTATGGTTTGAGAGCTAGGGAGAGTGAATTGGACTTTCTGTCAAGCCTGCGGCTGCTGAAGGCCAGGAGGACTCGGCTGCCACTTGGAGGCTGGGAAGACTGGGCTCCCACCTCTGCACCTTTGAAGACTATTTTTAGTTTTTAATTTCAGGTTCTGCTCAAACAAGTCTCACAAAAGATGTTCTTTCGGGCATTCACTCAAACCCGTGGGGCCTGACAAACAACTAAGGAGTCAGAAGAAGCGAAAGAAAGGCTGACGAGGTTAGGGGGAGGTGGTCCTTCTCTAGCACACAGCTGGTGTCTACTACCAATCATCAGCCCTGAACACATACGCACAAGTAGTATTTTACAGACTGAACAGGTTATATTTAGGAATTATGTATATGCATGTATGCATGCAATAACAATTAATAAGAAGAAGGCCATGAGCTTAAAGGTGGGCAGGGTACATGGGAGGGTTTGGAGGGAGGAATGGAAAGGGAGAAATGTATTTATATTACAATTTTAAAAAATTTAAAAGAAAGTCAAGCACATTTTGATAACAGGAAGAGAGAACTTTGTAGGTTCTCAGTCAGCCTGGTCTATAGAGTGAGTTCCAAGCCGGTCAGGGTCATCTTGGCCAATCAGTTTCTACTCATAGCACACATTGAAAATAAAACAGTTCTAGTTTCATTTTTTTTCTTTATTTTTTCCCTTTCTTCCTTCCCTCACCTCAGTTGTTGTTATTGAAGTTGCTGTTATGTTCCAAGCCTGTTTTCAACAATGGGTTTAATGCTCCTTTCCTTGCGTTTTAGGTGAGGCGCTCTCCTCTCAGAACCCACCCTCGTTGGGGGGGGGGCTGTTCTCATCGGGCTGGAAAGGGATGGAGATACTGATTTATTCTCCTGAGTTCTTGTGTGTTTTAAGATGTCTTTTGCCTTAAGCCTCATCATATTTTGTTCTGCCTACAAGATGAGGTGTTTTTCTTCTGGAGAGTTGTGGAGACTGTGGCGCAGCCTCCCACCCCCCAGTGGCAAAGCCTGTGTAACTCACCCATTGCTTCTCCCCGGGAGCTTTCAGGATTTTCTCCCCATTTTCTTGGTCTTATGAAGTTTCACAAAGAGGGGTCTAGAAATAGGCTTTCCTACAACCGTCCTGTCTATACTTTCAATTTTAATATGCATATTTTTTTCAATTTGGGAACGTATCTTTGGTCAGTTCAATGTAACTTTCTATGTTTATGGACTTTCTAAGGTTGCTTTAGATTTTTAAAGTTACATTTATTTGGGTGTGTGCACATGTGCACAACCACAGTGTGTTTGTGTGTGTGTGTTGGGGGTCAGAGAACAACTTGCAGAAGTAGGTGTCTCCTTCTACTGTGGGCCCCAGGGCCCCAGCTCATACCTTTACCCACTGAGTCATCACCAGAGATCAGCTATTTTTCTGTCTTTTTTTCCTTCTGTAATACTTATTAATCAAAAGCTGGGCCTTCCAGGTGAGCCTTTCTATATTACTTTTTCTTCCAACTCTTCAATTTAATATTTTAAATTAATTCACATTAATTTCTTTTCTCTGACATTATACTGTTTTTCCTTCATGAATGCCATATCAAATATTTCTGAGAAGACTAATTTAAACAGTTAATTAGCTCTATTTATTCCAGTAGTCAAGTAAAAATTTAAAACAGACCGTGAAATGTCATAATGGTATCTGACCCATTACGTGCTGATTGTTTTTTTAACCAAAAGAAGTGTTAGACAGGAAACAGCCTGAGCTGAGCCTTCAAAATTGCTATTTCATGAAGACTGCCACACTTCAAGTTTCCTTGGTACAGAGAAACCCTGTCTATATAAATTACACTTTTTTGCTAATGGCTTATTAGCAGCATGTTTTCTATATCATGTGACTCAAATCATCATTGTTTATTCTTGAGATGAAATGCTGTCTTCTTTTATTGGATTAAAATTATATTTTTAAGCTCTTGTTCATTTTCTTCTAGAATTTATAACAAAACAGTCACTCCAGGACCAGTTTTGTGTGTGTGTGTGTGTGTGTGTGTGTGTGTGTGTGTGTGTGTGTGTGTGTGTGTGTGTGCATTGATAACCACCCTTGGAGGATTTTGTAATTGTGTCTCCCTGGTTTTCTAGGCTTCTATGACTGGACAGACAGACATTTATGCATCCTGCAAACAATCTGTCTATGGTATCTGCAGGTCTGGAAATACTCTTTGCATTATCTTTGGTTAATTTTTCCCCATAAAGCTCTCTATGAATTTTAAACAAGATGGAAAGTTTCAAGCTCTAAAATAAATATATAAAAGAATGGCTCACAAAGAAAAATAATTCTTCACTTCTGAGTGCCCCTTGATCTTGTTACTGGATGCCCAAGGGTGCTCACTTCCCCTGGGAAAACTGAAGGAAACAGAGATGCCTTGCAAAGAATGAACGTCAGTGTGTTCTGCCATGGCGGTCATGCGAGTGAGGCAAATCAGATTCCATTTGCAAGGAACCAGGCTGATGGTTGGCTTTTCTGTGACACTAATTGAGAGCTTTGACTAGTGTGTACCTAAGACTAAAGCTAAGGGTCTTATGTAAGTGATGGTGAACTGTACAATCTCCCACCAGTCCTGGGTTGGCTTTAGTGCAGAGTTCTTTATTATACCGTCCATACTAGGGGGGAGGCCCCAGTGACATCAGCCAGGGAGCTTGTCCCATCACACCTGTAACAAGAAACAGAGAGGGATACACATGCTAGTATTCAGACTGTTTTCTCCACCCCTGTACAGCCCAGGATCCTTTGCCCATGAACATTCCTCTGTTCAGATGGGTCTTCCCACATCTGTTAACACATCTGAGATGCTCTCCACAAGTATGTCCACAGAACCTTCTCTCAAGCGATTCTAGTTTCTATCAAGCTGATAGTCAACACTAACCATCACACATGATTTCATCCATCTGACGTTGCAATAACGGAATACCTGAGATTGGGTGGTTTATAATGAACAGAAGTTTATTTCTCCTAGCTCTGCAGGTTGAGAAATCCAAAATCAAAGCGCTGGACCATGGCAAGGACCTTCTTGAAATTTCATCAGATGGAGGAAGACAGAAAGACAAGCTTGCCAAGGGATGAAGTCATTCAAGCAGACACTTTTTGTGGTACTGGGCATCAAACCCATAGTCTCTCACCTGCTAAGCAAGCAACTCTACCACTGAACTACATTCCCAGCTTCATGGAAACCCATTTTATTTATTTATTTGTCTGTCTATTTGTTTTTGCTTTGTTTTTGAAGACAGGGTTTCTCTGTGCAGTCCTGGCTGTCCTGGAACTCAGAGATCTTCCTGCCTCTGCCTCCTGAGTACTGTATCAAAAGTGTGCACCACAACTGTCCAGCATGCAAGCCCATTTTAAAAACCATTAATCTATTCATCAGGGCACAGCTGAACACCTCCCATTTAGGCCCCACCTCACAAGACTGTCACATAGCAGAGTAAGGTCCCAAGCTGGGAGCTGGGAGGCACGTGCAAAGCCCGGCAGCTGGAAAAAGCTCGTGTGAGGTTTGTGTCACCATGATGAGTATGGTGTCTTAGTCTTCCGGTTAAATGCGCATGGATGCTCTTTAGAAAAATAGTACGAGGACTATATCATTTTAACCTACTTTTTAATTTAATGTCCTTATATATTAATATTGTAACATACTGTGAATGTTTTAAGAATTATTAAAGGTTTGTTATTCTTTTGTGACATTCTTTTTAATGATTGCATGGTTCTCCGGGTATCATTCTTCCTCTTCCTCCCCCCTTGTTCCTCCCCTCCCTCCCCGGCCCCATCCCTTTGCATGCGCTAAATGGTTTTTTTTCCCTCATCATTCAGATCATATATATTCTAACATTTTTTTCATCTAGAAACATATCACCATCTCTCACATGCTAATGTTCTTCTCATTATTACATTTGCTCTGAGTCCCTTGCTGCCATTCTTCTCTACTTGGCTTTCAGCGGCTTGAAGAGGAGTGAAAGGCTGAGGGATCCTCGACCAACCATCACAGGCTTAGCTTTGCCTATTTGTACAGCAGCCATTTGAGTGTATAGCTAATATTTTATTGTGCACTGCCTTTTCCATTTATTTATTTATTTATTTATTTATTTATTTATTTATTTATTTATTTTGGTGTTTCGAGACAGGGTTTCCCTGTGTAACCGTCCTAGCTGTCCTGGAACTAGCTCTTGTAGACCAGGCTGGCCTTGACCTCACAGGCATTCACCTGCCTCTGCCTCCTGAGTGCTGGGACTAAAGGCGTGCGCCACCACCAGCTGCCTTTTCCCTTTAAAAAGCAAAAGTGTTGATATTAATTACAAGAAATGTAAATATTTTGACACTACAGTGACTGAGACAGAAAACGGAAGCCACCAAGTATACTGAAGTAAGTCATGAACCTTCAGTTACTGGAAATCCATAACTGGAGATTGAAACAATGTCAGAGAACTAAAGCCCAACATTTTACCAACAACTGAGTGGCTAAGTAAACTGTTGTTCTATTTATTCAATGGAATATCAACAACAATTGGAAGGAATACACTATGATCATACCCAACAAAGACACAGAGAACCAATGAAATCAAAAGCAGTTCCTCCTAAAACTCAGTTAAATCAGTAAAAAGATCTACACAGAGAGTGTATGAGTAGCTGGGGATGAGCAAATAGGAAAGTTTGGAGGAGAAAAAGTGACAGCTAAGGAAAGTGTGTGTGTATGTGTGTGTGTGTGTGTGTAATGAAAATACTGCAAAATGTGTTTTGCTGATTAATGTCCAACTCAATATATTCAGTGTGTTGTGTACTTGGAAGGATAAACTGTATGTCATGTGACTCATTTATCAATAAAGACATTAAGAAACGAAGGGGAGGCTGGGGATACTGCCCAGTGGTTAGAGCCCTTGCTATGAAAGCTTGAGGGCTGGAGTTTGTAACCCTAGAAACTCATGTAAATTCCCTAGGTGGGGTGGCCCATCTGTAATCCCAGTCCCAGCAGGCAGGAATGGGGAGGGGGAGGTCTCTGGAGCAACTTGGCTAGTAAGACAAGCAAGCTCTGGGTTTGAGAGAGCTTGCCTCAACGAAGAAGATAGAAGAGCAATCTGAGATGATTCCCCAATCAACCCTGGGTCTCCACATGTAAGTATACACACGTACATATGCACCCACGCACATGCAAAAGCACGCATGCACATCCTGCTGGCCTGAGAGTTGTTTCTTTTGAAAAACATACTTGCCAAGACTATTAACGAAGAAAGAAAGGCTCTCAACACACTGTTCCAACTGGACACACCTATGCAAAAGACTGAAACTGGACCCCTTCCTCACACTGCATAGAAATTGGCTCCAAAAAGATTTAAATGTAAGTCCTAAAACCATAAAACTCTTAGAAGAAAACATAGACATGAACCTTGTGACCTCAAGCAAGAAACGACTCCTTAGATACCACACAAATGAGCAATGCATGAGCAAATACGGCACAAGCAGGTAACTTGAACTTCAAAATTGAAAGATCTTTGTTTACAATACTAACCAGGAAAGTGAAGGGCTAGAGAGATTGCTCAGCGGTTAAGAGTGGACGTTGAGCTTCCAGGGAACTGGAACTCAGTTCTCAGCATCCACACCTAACTCACAAGCACCTGCAACTCCAGCTGCAGGGCATCTGACAGCTCGCAGAAACCCACACATGGATACAGAAATGCTTGATTGAAAATAAACAAGGAGACAGGGCGGTGGTGGCGCATGCCTTTAATCCCAGCACTCGGGAGGCAGAGGCAGGTGGATCTCTGTGAGTTCGAGGCCAGCCTGGCCTACAAGAGCTAGTTCCAGGACAGGCTCCAAAGCCACAGAGAAACCGTGTCTCGAAAAACCAAATAAATAAATAAATAAATAAATAAATATTAAAAAAATAAAAAAATAAGGAGAAAGTTAAAGATAAAGAACATACTGTAAACCGTGTATATCTCATAGAGAACTAGTGTCTACCCTATCTGGAGAACACTCCCAGCAGTAAAAACACAGAAATCCATCCTTTAAAGGAGGAAAGGATTTTTAAAAAGGCATAAAACGTGCAAAAGATAACATATATATGAAAACTGTTCGAGACTGGGGCTGGGGAGATAGAGCAGTGGCTAAGTGCTTGCCAAGGAAGCATGAGAACTGAAGACTTCAGATCCTGAGAACCGAAGTAAATGCCTATGGATGTGGCAGCCTGCCTGTAATTCTAACCTCCGAGGGTAGAGGCAGCAATCCCAAGAACTAACTGGCTAGCAAGACCAGTCTTATCCAGGAGCTCTGCATTTGATTAAGAGAGCTGCCTCAATCAATAATGTGGAAAAGAAATGGAAGGTGACTCCCAGTAGCAACCTTAGGTTTCCTTATGCATACACACACACACACGTACCCATATACATGTAAGCTTGTGCATCGCATATATGTGTGCCCACAGATAAGCAAACGTGCAATGCACATACATGAAAATATATATTTCCTTAAGGTATTGTTTTGAAACTATAAAAAGAAAAAAATACTCAAGGGTCATTAGGTAAATACAAACCAAACCAAAATGTTCACGTCACACCTCTCAGATGACAGTAACGAAAAGGACAGGCATTGATGAGGATTTGCAAACCTGAAATCCTCACGGACCACTCCACGCGTGTGGCGAGGAGTGTCTAATGGGGCCACTCCCATAGAAAAGAGTCTGGTAGCTTCTCAAAAGTTAAACGCAGAGTGACCTCTGGCACTGCCACCTTGTTCCGAGGTGTGCGTCCCAGAGAACTGAAAACACAGCCACACAAAACATATACAAAAAGTCTACAGCAGCCTTATTAGAAGAACCACAGGTATAAACAACTTTAAGTCTACCTACTGGTGAGTGGACAAAGTGTATCATAGGTATGATGGAATATTATGGGATATTATTGGACTATAGAAAGAAATAAAGCTTCGATGCCTGCTGTGCCGTGGAGGAACTTTGAAAATATTACCCCAAAAGGGCCACTTGCAAAAGATCAACATGATTTCATTTATATAGTGTCTTAGTCAGCTTTCTATTGCTGTGACAGACACCACGACCAAAACCAGTCTGGGTAAGAGAGAGTGTATTTCAGCCTACGGCTCTCAGGTCATAGTCCATCGCGGAGAGTAGTTAGGGCAGCAACTAGAGGCAGGAACCTAGAGACAGGAGCTCCTCACAGCTTGCTCAGCCTGCTTGCCTGCTTTCTTAAACAACACAAGATCATCGTCCTAGGGTTGGCTCCACCCACGATGGGCTGACCTCTCCCCATATCAATCATCAATCAAGAAAATGCCCCCCAGACTTGAGTACAGGCCAGTCTGAGGGAGGAATTTTCTTGATAAAGTTCCCTCTTTACAGATGTGTTTTTGTTTGTGTCAAGTTGACAAAAACCAAAACCAACCAACCAAATACACAGAAAACAAACAAATAAAAACTAGCACATATGTAATGACCGAAAAAGGGAAATCCATACAGATAGAATATTACTCAGTTCCAAAATGTGTGTGTGTGTGTGTGTGTGTGTGTGTGTGTGTGTGTGTGTGTGTGTGTGTGTGTGTGTGTAGGAGGTGGAGGGGCTGGAGGGTGGGAGTAACTGCTAGCAGGAATAGGACTCCTTTCAGGATGCTAAAATATTTCTGGTGCATGTCTAGCCTATCCAAAAAGAAAGAAATCTGAAAATCAGATGGTAGATGCTTGTAGTGATGCGTGGATACAGGAAAAATAAATTGGAGTTTAAAAGTGGGCCCGAGGCCAAAGAGAAAGCTAAACTGGTAAAGGTGCTTGGCACCAAGCTTGCAACCTGAGTGTAAATCCTGGAACACACACGGTGGACAGAGGGAGCTGACTCCCACGGGTTGTCTTCTGGCCGCCACAGTCATAGCACACGTACACCCAATCACAAATAAACAATTAGAGGCTGATGACATGGCTCAGGTGGCAAAATGCTTGCTGTGCAAGCAGGGGGACCTGAGTTTGGTCCCCTGAACCCACATTAAAAAATAAAAGTCAGGCTTGGAATTGTACACCTGTAATCCCATCCCTGGGAATGTGGAGGCAGGAAGAGCCCTGGGGCTTGCTGGCCAGCCATTCTCGCTGGACTGGCAAGTTCCAGGTTCAGCAAGAGACCCTGTCTCAAAACAGAGCAGGAAGTGACTGAGGAAGACCCCTGCTGCGTGGATTGGATGCATTTGTGATTAACTCTGAGTCACCAATGGTGCATTAGTGTCGCATTAAAGAAGGAAAAGTGCTTCCCTTTGGAGTCGTTTAGGCAAGGGCAAGCCCCGATTTGAATCCTCTACTTCATGCTCGCTGTGTCCTGCCCCACACTTGTGGTGTGAGTCAGACTCTGTGCCTGGCTGGAGGTGATCTTGTGAATATGTACCTGTGTGGGTTGTGTGTGTGTGTCCCTGCATATCTGTCTCTGTGAGTCTTACCTTTTACAGAGGGTTTTGCTCTGTCCTTTTTGAACAGCGCAAGAAGCAGCACACGGGGAGGGAATGGGATATCTTACAAAAGTCTTTAACAGTTTTACCGGGGGTGAAATAACCACCTCCAAACTACCCCAGCTGACTCCAATTGACCCAGACAGCAAACAATATGACAAATATCATTGTTTATCAACCAATGTCCATAAGTGTTGTGTTCAACATTTATGGTGGATACTTAATTTAGAAGATTACTTTCAAAGGTTGATTACATGGGAAATCCAAGGCAAGTAAGGTTGGCTGTTACATTGCTTCTTCCCTTCACAGTGTCTCTATTATGCCAACAGTTCTCAACTGTGGGCTGCCATCTCTCTGGGGGTCCAACAACCCTTTCACAGGGGTCACCGGAAAACACAGATATTTACATGACTATTCATAGCAGTAGCAAAATTATGATTATGGAGTAGCAATGAAGTGATTTTATGGTTGGGGGTCACAACGTGAGGAACTGTGTTAAAGGGTCACAGCATTAGGAAGGGTGAGAACCACTGGGCTATGTAACCTAGATGCTCTAGAACTCACCAAGTAGACCAGGCTGTCCTTGAACTCCAGAGTGCTGGGGCTAATGGCACATGCTACCACTCCCATCTTACACTGTTTCCTTAAAGGCAGATTAAGCAGACAAGCATGTACACAGTGGGATAGCAGCCCTAAGGGCTTACAACCTCAAGGTGTATTGTTAAATCTGGCTGTGACGTAAATTTCAGTCTTTTAGAATGTTAAAGATATTTTGTCATAATTCATTGCCATGACCTGACACAATTTTTTTGCCTCCATGTATGTGTGGTTTTACACACACACACAGCAACTCCATGTTTTGTGAATTACATTTCAATTGAAAAATACACTAAGCGGAATGAGCGTGTAGAGCAGACCTCTGTAATCCAAGAGAAGTTAATGTTTCAGAATCAACGTACTCATCGGACCCACTGAGTCATTTCCCAAAACCGGCTCTGTTTAGGCTATAGGAGATGAATATTATGGTAATAAGAACTAATGGATAC
Source organism: Ondatra zibethicus (assembly GCA_004026605.1). NCBI lineage: Eukaryota > Metazoa > Chordata > Mammalia > Rodentia > Cricetidae > Ondatra > Ondatra zibethicus. The sequence goes on along the minus strand of PVIU01003423.1, from coordinate 107,372 downwards.
CACATGCTTTTCTAGGCACTAAGCATGGGATAAGCAATTTAAATATGTTGATTTCTATGATGTGCATTGCTACATAGATAAGGAAACTGAGGCACAGCTCAAGGGATTGGCCAGCATCACATGGCTACAGAGTCACAGTCAAATTCACAGCTAAGAGGTGTCTTGCCAGTTTTCTTGCTTCCTGGGCCATGTCTTTCCCCATCATCTTTGGGTAAAGGAGGGAGACTGCAAAACAGTTTGCTTCACTTTGCACCCCAAAGTACCTCACTTTACGGAGGCCAAAGATCGTCCCAAAAGGCCAAGTAGAGGGGATTCACCTACTGCCAAGAATGAAGGACTGGGTGAATCCCTGACTGCCTGGGATACACACACACACACACACACACAAACACACACACTCACATACACACACAAACACATACACTCACACACACACACACAACTTTAAACATGCTATTTCTTTGTTAATTCATTTTCTTTTTTATTATTTTAGCCTCTCTTTTCTCTGTGGTATGCACATGGATGAAAGTTCATTCATGTTTGTGTGTGGGTGTGGGGACCAGAAATTAGCATAGGTGTCTACTATTCCTCTCAACCTTATTTTAAAAAATATAATACTGTTATTCTTTGGGAATTTCAAACATACATGCCATGTATTTTAATTCTATTCACCGGTCAATCCTCCCCCTAATTCCTTCCAGATCTGCCCCCACCTTCCCACTTCCTCACAACTTTGTGTCTTCTTCTCCTCCTCCTCCATCTCCTTTATTATAGGGTCAAAAACCGGGAGTTAAAACCAAGATGTTGCAGGGTAAAGATTTATTAACGTTGGGCCATGATTTCAGTCTCTCATAGTAGGAGATTGAAAATGATCCAGATTAAAGGCATAGTAACCTTTTTATACCAAGTGAGTGAGTGATTAAAAGTGGAATTTTGCAGTTAGTTTTATGATCACGGGAAAGGTACATGTTATAGGTTTATGGTCAAACAGTTAATATACCACAAAACATTTTATGGTCAGCCAATTCTTGGATCAATGGAAACAATTTACAATGTGTAATTCATGTGATTATTGAGGAAGAACAAATCAACAAAACCAAGTTGACTCTAGCTAAGGACATGATCGAAGCCCATCATTGTTTAACTAAAAAGAAAATGGAGTCAGCTGTCCCTTAACATGCTTCTTCTTTATCTTTTTTTTATTTTATCTTTATTTTTTTTATCAGCCCACCAAGTTCCATTTGTGCTGCCCATATACATATGAGCATTCCAGAACATAGTCAACCGACCAGAGGCCACCCTAAAAGAAAGCTGAGTCTCCTTTTCCCAAAACCCCAACTGTCAATAGCACCTCAGCTGGAGATGGGGACTAGTGAGGTTCCCCGCCCCACCCCATGCTAAAATGTTGACTGGCTTGATCTTGTACAGGCCTTGTGCAACTGAGTTACGAGTGGATTGGTCCTACTGCATCCAAAACACACTGTTTCACACTGGTCCTCCCCAACCTCTGGCTCTTGTACTTTTTCCCCCCCTTTCACACAATAGTCCATGAGTCTTGGAGGAGTTTATGTGATATAGATGCCCCATTTGTGGCTGAACATTCCACAGACACTTATTTCCTGTCCATTGACCAGTTGCATATTTTTGCATTAATCACCATCCACTATACAAAGAAATTTATCTGGTGATGCCTGAGAACTGCACTAATCTATGAGTACAGAGATGGAAGTTTAGAGAACTATTTAAAACTATGTCCAGGTAGCAAAATAATAGTAGTAGGCTCACTTTTGGGGTCTATGAACCTGCTCAACCATGTGTTCTTGGCCAGATTTGCAGTACCAGGCATGAGTATTTTCCTGCGGAGGAGGTCTTAAATCCAGCAGGAGGTCTTAAATCCATTCAGAAAGTGGTTGGTTACCCCACAATGGTTATACCAATAGTGCACCCACAGGCATATCTTATTATTACTGTAGTTCCCAGAGTACATAGCTGAGTAAGACTGTGGGAGACTTCCTGTAGAACCCTTACCAGTACTCTAAAAGCTAGCCTTCAAGGAGGAAGCTTCCTAATCAGTACCAAGATGACTGAACTCAAGTTGTCATGCTTGGCAGCAAGTGCCCTTGTCCTCTAAGCCATCTTGCCAGCCCTTCATTTTTTAATCTGATGGGAAAACTTGGGAATCCTCTCTCCCCTTTTGAGAAGCCTTGCTCCAGTGCCTTCCTGACTAAAAGGTAAAAGGCAGATTGGAACCTTCCAGAAGCAAGTGTGAATACCTCGGGGGCAGTGCTATCAACATGGTCATGCCCTCAGGCTGAAGACTCAAAAGCTGCCTGGGGACATCTGCCTACCTTGGGCTTGAAGAGGAGGAGACAGAAGAGGCCACTTGCTGAGACTGACAGACAGAGCAGGAAGTTTAGGATGGTCTGTGTTTCCTTCCTCAGGGCATTTGGTGATTTGGTGATGCCTAAAGACATGTCAGATCTTCTCAAATTGGGGTTCTACCAGAGGCCGGTGGGTAGAAGACCAGAAAGGCTGCTAAGCATCCTGCTTGGCCAAGGACAATCCACACAACAAAGACTTCTGTGGTCAAAATATCAAGAAACCTTCCCTTTACCCTTTAGACTGGCCTCATGAAGGGCTACTGTTCCACCTCAGGGTTTCCTTCAGTCTTTATCTAGGCTGAAAACTCAGAGGACTAGACTGCCGGCCACTGCAAGGGACTTTCCTCGTCATCACCTGGCCATCCCCTCTGGCCCCGTCACTAGAGAGCTCTGCCCTCAGGTAAATGTTTTCTCTACTTGTTTGGGGAACTTTGTAAAAACTCCCCTCTTAGCCATCCCATAAGCTGTGAAGATGTACCCTAATGTGCTTTTTCCACTAAAAAGTTTTTTAAAATTAAAGCAGTTAGGGGATTTTTATTATTTTCATTCAAATAACTAAATAGCAGCCAAGTTGAAGACTTTAAAAACACCACATCTCACGAATATCCCTCAAAAGGGAGCTCAGAATAAAAGGTGAGTGGCGGGGTGTTTAAATGTCATGAATCAATTGATAGCTCAGATGGGAAAGTTGGCGATCTGGGTATTCTGGCCTGGTCTGGGAAACAGCTAGACTGAGGTGGGCATTGGTGCGTGGGAGCATGGAAGAGACCTTAAACTTCTCCCCCAGTCAGAAGCCAGCATTAGTGTGGATCCCCTGGGGAGGCTGGGTCATTTGCATGCACCTTTAGGTGCTTATTGTCCCTGAGTTTCATCTTTAGTAACTAGAGAAGGGGCTACTAGGGAATGGGAGGCCAGCACTCTGGGAATATAAGCCAGTCTTGCCAACTGCCATGGCAGGAGCATAGAGACCAGACAGAAGCTACAGAGTGCACCAGTAAGAGCCAAGGGGTGTAGGAGAGTCATATCCATCCTGCTCCCCACTTAGCTTTAGGTGATTTGGTTTATGGAAGTTGCTGGATAACTCAAACCAAATGGTGAGACTAGATGACTATCTATTTGAGACCTTTTAGGCAGAAGAATCCTAGTCCATGGGTGCTGATGAGGCTCAGAGTCAATCCCTGTGCATCCCCAGGCAGATGAGTTAGAATCAAGAGATATAATAGAGGTCAGTGCTATCTACTCCTCTGAGACACTAAGTTGCCCCTGAAGCCACAGACTGCCCCCTACTGGACGATGTGTCCAGATTTTTCCATCCAACAAAGGACTGCTTGAGAACAACTATCATGGGTGTCAAGTCAGTATTTCCTTCCTTCTCTCTGGCTTTGGAGATGCCACACCACATTCCTAGAAATGATTCTCAGGGAGGGAGGAAACCTTCTCTACCACCAGTGCAGGCCCACACCACACTCAGCTATGCTGTTTCTCTCCTCACGTTGTGGCCGGAGCCTCTCTGCCCTTGTTTGTCAATCATCAGCCAGTCAGAACTTAAAGCCTGTGAATTGACTTGATCCCTGTGTGTTACACTGAAATCTGTCTTTCCTGAGACATGGAAGAGCAAAGATAGGGGACCTGGACTGGCATAAATATACATTGTCACACTTAAAAAGCCAAAACAAAAATGTAGAAGGAAGTTTGTTCCTATAGTTATTCAGTCCCAAATAAACACACAGAGGCTTATATCAATTACAAACTGTTTGGCCTATTGCTCAGGCTTATTACTAACTAGCCCTTATAATTTAACCCATAATTCTTATCTATGTTTAGTTGCGTGGCTTGGTACATTTTCTCAGTAAGGCATTCTCATCTTGCTTCCTCTGCATCTGGCTGACAACTGAGTCTCTGCCTTTCCTCTTCCCAGAATTCTCCTAGTCTGGTCTCCCTGCTTATACTTCTTACCTGGCTACTGGCCAATCAGTGATGAGTGACAAATCTTTACAGTGTACAAGAGCATTATCCCTCAGCACAAAAAGACTCTTTTTTTTTTTCGGATGATCTTAAGAAATTCATTTGCAGGGCTGGAGAAATGGCTCAGTGCTTAAGATCATTGACTGCTCTTGCAGAGGACCTGGGTTCTGTTCCCAGCACCTATATGTGTAAAGGGAGAGTGTGCTTTCCTTTTCCAGCTGCCCAGACCTGAATAATCACACAGAAACTACATTAATTACAAAACTGGCCAGTGACTTAGGCGTATTCCTAGCTAGCTCTTACATGCTAAATTAATACATTTCTATTAATCTATGTATTGCCATAAGGCTGCAACATACCAGTAAGGTTCTGGCATCTTTCTCCCACAGTGGCTACATGGCATCTCTTTGACTCTGCCTATTTTCTCTCTCCATCTCTGTTCAGATTTCCTGTCTGGCTTTACTCTTCTAAGTCATTGGCTGAAATAGCTTTATTCATCAACCAATAAACACAACACATATGCAGAAGGGCCTCCCACATCATCTGCCCCTTTTTGTCTCATTAAAAGGAAGGGTTTAACTTTAACATAGTAAACACAGACTCATTCTGAGATTCATGGAGGCAGGATCGCCATTTCAGACTGAGGTAGAGGTAAGAGTCAGTGACTGGCTGTTTTGCTTTTCTGACCTTCAGGTTGAACCCCAGTTTCTGTGTCTGGGTTTTTTATTTATCGTGCTACACATATGGTAGTTCACAGCCATCTGTAAATCCAGTTTCAGAGGATACAATGCCCTCTTCTGACTTCCAGAGACATCAGGCATGCATGTGATGCACATATATACACACGTGCAAACAAAATGACCATGTATATAAAGAAAAAATTCTAAAAATATTTTTTAAAAGAAACCATTTGCATATAATACACTGTGCTGATTTGAAACAAGGCCAATCAATAGGTGTTACAATGTCAGCTATGGAGAGACTGGAATAGAGAGTGCCAACTTAACCTAACCCCTTGGAGTTTCTTTTATTTTCTTCCCCTCTTTCATCTCCCTGCAATCAGCAACTAAAACGTTATTACCATGGCTCAGAGGGGCTGGAGTCTGTCCTGATGAAAAAGTTCCCACCATGTCAGAGGTGGGCAAACAATAGTCCCTGATTGTAAGTCACTTTGCCGCTCATAACAGCAGCTGCTTGGGGTTCTCTGCTGACCGTATGTAGCTGGATCCTTGCACACTGGTTTTTAATTTCACACATTCTCATCATGTCCTCTATGTGGCAGGCCATGGTCTAGAGAACTGTAAACCTTTAACTCGCTTGGACCTTGTAATAGCCTTATAAGGTTGGAAGGAATTTGGATTTTCCATTTTGAAAACTGAGGCACATTAGCCAAATGTAGCAGAGAGCTGGCCTCTGGTTAGATCTAGCTCATTCATCACTGAGCGTTATTACCATGATGGCCTGGAGCGACGGCTCAGCTTGCAGCAAAGCCTGGTGACTTCAGTGGTAGAAAAAAAGAACTGACTCCTCACAGCTGTCATTTGACCTCCATACACAGAGGGCACACATCAACCACACAGACACACATGCAACACACACACACACACACACAAAATAAACAAATGTAACTTGAAAGTGTCACCATTAAATAATGAGGCATTTTTTTATTTTTCTCTTGTTAAATTAAGATTCACAAAGTAGACTCTAGTGCACTTCCTTTCAGCCTTTACCCCCTCCCAATATGCACACACGTGCGCGCATGCACACACACATACATACACACACATGTGCGAGCACACACACACACACACCGAGTTTATACCTGGGAAAATAAAGAGGTAAAGAGATCTTTCTTAGGGTCTGTCTTAGTTAGGACTCCTACTGCTGTGATAAGACACCATGACCAGGGGCTGGAGAGATGGCTCAGTGGTTAAGAGCACTGACTCCTCTTCCAGAGGTCCCGGGTTCAATTCCCAGCACCCACATGGCAGCTCACAACTGTCTGAAGATCCAGTTGCAGGGGATCTGACACCTTCACACCAATACACATAAAATAAAGTTAAATAAAACCATAAAAAAAGACAAAACCATGTCTGAAAAAGCCAAAAACAGAAAAAAATACCAAGTTATGAAATGTTCTGGGGGCTGGAGAGATGGCTCAGTGGTTAAGAGCACTGGCTGCTCTTCCAGAGGTCCTGAGTTCAATTCCCAGCAACCACATGGTGGCTTACAACCATCTGTAATGAGATCTGGCTTCCTCTTCTGGCCTGCATCCATGGAGGCAGAATGCTGTATACATAATAAATAAATAAAAAACAAAAAAAACAAAAGAAATAGACACACACATTACATCATAAAAAAAAAAAACCACACCGTGACCAAAAGTAAGGAAGGAAAGGATTTGTTTCATTTTACAGTTTATACTCCATTAACCAGGGAAGTCAGGCATAGATCCAAGACAGGAACCTGGAGGCAGGAACTGAAGTAAATGTCAATGTCATGGAGGGGTGCTGCTTACTGCTTGCTCTCCATAGCTTGCTCAACCTGCTTTCTTATAGCACCCAAGACTACAAGCCCAGGAGTAGCACTACCCACAGTAAACTGGGCCCTCCCCCATCAACCCTAACCCTAACCCTAATCATCACAAGAAACCATACCTCAGCCTTGCCCACAGGCCAATCCCGTGGGACCATTTTCCAACTGAAATTCCCTCTTTCCAAACTGCTCTAGAATGGCATCAGGTTGACATATAACTACCCACACAGGGTTATAACTTCAGCTGAGGGGAAACCAGGAGCATACTGCTGCCTCTGACGCCCCTTCAGCCTCTGGCGAGAGTTCTCCTAGAAGTCAGTTTGGGGGAGTATGGTAGATTTAAGAAATGTTCTCAAGTCATTTTGAGGGGGAGGGTTCTCACTATGTAACTTTGCCTGACCTGGAGTTAGTTGTAGATCAAGCTGACCTTGGACTCATAAAGGTCTGGCTGCCTCTGCCTCCCAAGTGCTGAGACTGAAAGCATGTGCCACCCCAACTGGCCAGTCCTCCCGTTCTTTACTTTTCCTGCCTTTAAGAGGTGGAGTCTTAGCCCATGGTAGTGTACTTCTTTAAACCTAGCACTTGGGAGGCAGAGGCAGCCAGAGCTTTACAAGTTCAAGGCCAGCTTGGTCTACAAAGTGAGACTCTGTCTCAAAACAAGAATAGAGTCTGGAGAGATAGCTGAGAGGTTTGGTTCCCAGTATTCACATGGCGGCTCACAACCATCTGCAACTCCAGTCCCAGAGAATCTGATGCCCTACTCTGGTCTTGTGGTCATTGCACACACATGGAACACAGACACATGCAGGCAAAATACTCCTACACATAAAAACAAACAAATAAATAAATAAATAAAATTGGAAACAAAAACAAAAGAGGTGAAGTCTCTTTGGCCTTCCCTCAAGAGTGGGGTGTTAGAGTCTCGCCTGTGAGTAGCTAAAGCAGAAAGAAGAGGGGACTGGGTCATAAAAGGCATACTCCTGCTTCTCTTCCTCCCCCCCCGGCTCCCCTCCCCTGCTGCTCACACTAGCCGAAGCCAGCTCCCCTGTCTTGAGGGTGCTATGGCAGTCCCATAGAAAGACCAGGAGAAGAACCCAGGCCTCTTGCTAACAGCCATGTGGGACTCCTGCTTGGAAATGGATCACCCAGTCTATCAGGATCTTCAAAGGGCAACAATCCCAACCCCACAGCTTGATAGCAACCTCATGAGCCCACCCTGAGCCAAGGTGTCCCTAGACTCCTGACCTTCAAAACCTATGCCAAACATCGACCCTTAAAGCAACCCAGTTGCTTCAAGCTGCGGAGTTTGGGGCAACAATATGTGCAGCAGTAAAGAACATAGGAGGCCCCGCCTCCTTCTCAGTGCTGTTGCCTGCCTGTGTGGTCTTGCGCTGTAATGAAACCCATAGCAGTATTATTATTTATTATTATTATGATGATGGTTCATCATATTATGGTGGTGGTGGTTCATGTTCCAAATCTCCTAGCGGTGGCCAGAGGATACCTTTGTAGAATCTGTTCTCTCTTTCCATCTTCACAGTCAGTTCCAGGAACTAAGTCCAGGTTGGGTGACAAGCACCTTTATCCTCTGGGCCATTTTGCCAGACCCAATGTTTATTATTTTTAAACTTAATTATTTTAAAATAATCTATTAGTATTCCATTGAATGAGACACCCCCTCTGTCTACAAAAGAGATCATTTTGGATTTCTCTTTTCATTAGTCTATTTAATCACTATATTGGCTGGACACCACAGAGTCAAGCCGTCATTGACTGTCAAATGATGGAATTCAGAGCTAAGAACTTTGTGCACATAATACATAACTACTTTGGTTGTTTGGTTGTGTTTATCTTTCTATGAAAGCGCGGTCTCTGTCTTGCTTATACTTATGATTTCTTGATTTCTATTATAACACATAATAGGTGATAAATATAGCAGGTGAAACTAAATAAAATATATATATGACCATTCTAATGCTTAGGGAGTTTTTCCATATCCTCAGGTTTAAAGAAGATGCCGGTCATAACTTTTAGTTGTGTGGGAAGTAATTTGGATAGTTACTCAAAGAGCTCTCTATTGGGTACCTGCTAGGCACTGGACATGATACAGCTGTAAACAAGAGACAGTCTTCAGCTTGAACATGGGTCACATACAGCTGTAAACATGAGACAGTCTTCAGCTTGAACAGGGGTCACATTTCATCACCACCTCCGTGATTTATTCTGCCAACATCTTTCACTCAGGTCATTGCCTCCAACACTGTAATCCCAACTGGCCTCTCCTCATTCCCTTTCCTCCCCATAGTAAAATCTCAACTGTGTCGACAGGGACCCCATGAAACAGCGCACATCCTTCCTCTTCTCTGACACTACTAATGGCTGCCCACTGTGGGAGGCAGAAGACATGACCACAAGTCTTTCAACTGGACCCATAGGAGGAGGTAGACAATATTTTCAGCCCATGGAACATCGGGTGGCTTTGTGACTTTCTTTGGTCAGTAGGATATGGTGGATGGGACTAGCTAGCTCTGAGCATGAATTTTGAGGGGTTCTGAGTTCTTCTGCTCTGCTTTTGGAACCCTGAACCTGCCCAGCACAGGCAGGGGTGCTGGGAGGAGGTGGGCCAAGGAGAACTGCTGGAGAAGACCTTCCAGGCCAGTCAACTACCAATCAACCTATCAGCAGAGATTCAGCAGAGATGCCCAGATGCCATCAGAGCTAATGTAGCCTTCTGGAATCTTCTGAATGGCTTACAAATGCATAAGCCAAGAACATGTTTGTTTAAAGCAATCAAGATGTTCTTGGCCTGTTACGCAATGGAAATTATTGATAAACTATCTCATTCAGAGAAAAGAGTCAAACTTTTCGCCTGGCACGTGGTAGGTGCCCAAGGACCATTGGGATAAAATAATTAAGAAACTCACAAATGGAGTTAGCATTCCAACGAAGGAAGCAAGCATTAAAATAAGCAGCGGCTATGGTCAGTGCCATGAAGCAAACACAATCGCTGAGGTGGGATGAGAGCGGAGGTGGGCGCGTGGGCCTGCGGTTGGTTCTCTGCTTGCTTGGGAATACGGTAAAAATCCTCCAATGGACTCTAAAACCACCGGGGACCCACATGCCATGCTGACCATATTCCTGCTGCTCTCAGGACCTCTAGCCTTCTTGCTGCTCCCACCTCAGCTGTGTGCTGATGTCCCTGCCCGAAATTTTCCTCACTTAGCTATACTTGCTTCTCTTCCTGGGGGTCCTGCTCAAGTATGACCCCTTCACCAAACCCTTCCTGACTGGCTTACAGAAGTGGCCACCCTTGGAATTCTCTGATTCTGCTTTATTTTTTACCTATGACCCTTGTGACCCTCTGATATATGTCAACTCGCTTGTTTTCTGTCTCCTCGCATCACTAAATAAAAATTCCACAAGGGTTGAGATTTTTATTTTGGTAAGTTTGCCCTTTAGCACAATATTGTCATTAGGTAGACTTTTAATCAGTGGATACGGAAATGTTTTAGGGACCAGACATATTGTTAGTCCTCAGATTAAGCGAGGTGAGCATTTGACTTTGAGCCACATTGGGAACATAGTAAGACATTTTATTTTAATGTATATGAGTGTTTTGCCTATATATGTGTATGCACATGCGTGTGTTTATGTGTACCTGGTGCATTCCTGGTACCTGAAGAGGGCAGAAGGGGGGATTGGAGCGCCCCAAATTGAAGATACAGATGGTTTTGAGCCCCCACGTGGGTGCTGGGAATAGAAAAACCCAAGTCCTTTGGAAGAGCAGCCAGTGCTCTTACCTAACTGCTGAGCCATCTCTCCAGTCCCCAAACCTATTTAAAATAGTCAAAGTGCCCAGATGAGAATGGGATTGGTCTATCAACGTGCTCATGTCATGTCACACATGCCAAGCATGACCACCTTCCTAGCATAAAAACATTACAATTCAAAGTGTTCCGCTCATTGCAGTAGCTCTGAAAGGCAGGCAGGGCAGGTTTTAGGTGGGAGTGGGGTATGGGTTGATCTGACTCCAAGTCCAGAGCTTCTGTCACTCATTTTGAGATTCTCTCTTTGCTGGGTTCTGACCTGGTGACTTTGACTCCTAAAGATTCAAGGTCAACCTTGAACTTCTGAAGGACCCTCTCCACAGAAAGCATCCTTTTTTCTTGGGAGAATGGAAGTGCCCTGCTAAGAGGCACTGGTGATGGCAAACTTCTCCACAGCCCCCTCTCCTGTTCCTAGCAGTACGCCTCATCTCTGCCACCCTTGGGTTCCCGCCATAAAACTTTCTAGGAAGCAAGGGACAGGGTGAACATCTCCGTGTCCATTCCAGAGCCCCCCTGTGACTCTCAGTCCCAACTTCGTGTTTGGCAGTTTGTAAAAGACATTGCCCTCCTTACCTTTGTCCCTAGACCACCGCACTGACCTGTAGGTGAATGAGGGAGGCCCAACTCAAAACAGGGTGGGCAGCTGCTTTCCGGTGAAACCCAGAAAGAGGTCCCGGTCTTATTGCTTTATTTGGGTTTAAAAATCAAGCCGTGCGAAGGTGGAAACTCTTTCCCGCTGTTCCCCGCTCTCTGCCATGTTGACAGAAGAGGACTTGCTAATTCTGGCTGGGGATTTTCCCTGCCTGGCTGTTTTTCTCTTTTATCTCCATCAATTGAAGAGAGCTTGCTCTGCCTTTCAAACTGCCGGAAGATACTGGGGTTTTGTGTATTTTTTTTCTTTCACCTAATTCTGTGGTCTTTTCCCAGATATGTATTTTCTAACTACCTTCTAACTTGTTGACGTTTCCGCCCATGTGACTTCCAGCTTGAATTACCAGAAACCACAAGAGAGAGCGTGTGCGCAAGCCCCGAAGTAAGCGAGATGTCCCTTTGGGGAGCAGTCCCTCTGCACCCCAGAGACAGGAGGACGCAGGGGTCTGTCGGAGGTGACTGCTGGGCAAGCAGGGGAGGCACCTGTGGAAAGTGGAGGGCTGGTGAGCCCCTAGCAGTCAGGAAGGGGAGCCAGCTAGTGAGACGATCGCCCAGAGGCATCTGGGACTTTGTGGGAGAGCCCGGAAGATTACAGCCATGCCTCACAGCTCCGACAGCAGTGACTCCAGCTTCAGCCGCTCTCCTCCCCCTGGCAAGCAGGTACCCCCACATCCCCTGATTTCTGATTGTCTTTGGGTGGTGGAAGAGGGCCAGACTCCCCTGTCCTGACAGGGGAGCTCTTGGGAGAAGGAAGTAGTTCTCTACTTGTCAGAGTGATCTCTAGCAGACTCTGGTTGTGGTATTTGCTATGCTGAGGTACAAGTGGCAAAGTATTCATCCCGCCACAAACCCCCTTTGCTCCATTCCTGGCCGTACGCCTCATCTCTGCCACACTTCGGTTCCCACTGTGAAACTTTCTAGGAAGCAAGGGGCAGGGTGACTACCACAGAGCTTAGAGGAAGGGGTCTACAGCTAACAGAGGAATGTTCCAGCAGGCTGCTGGTGCTGGTGGACTCCACACAAATCCTAGACTTGTAGCTTTCCAGGAAGAACCAAGGGGCCAGACAGAACCGAGGGGAGGAAAGAGAAATACAGTAAGCCAAAGCAACACAGACAGGAAGGGAAGGATAGCTAGATCTACCTGCTGAGGGACTGCCCTGTGCCTAGCACAGCCAGTGGGGAGGGAGGCTGAAGTCACAGCCTGGGTCTCTGTCCCTGTGACTTCCAGGCAGGAGAAAGAAGGCAGTGGCCCTGGAGGTTGTTGGAGACCTGCACTAATATCAGTTCTGGGAAACTAGGGAGGGAGGGAAGGATCCTGGCAGACTTAGAGTCTTGACTAACTACCAAGCCAAGATGTTTCGGTGTAAGAGGTGCCTCAAATGGAATGCCCTTCCCACCCCATAGTTTCTGGAGCTTTCTCTACCACGGTCTTGATGCCCCTTGCTCCAGTAAGTTCTCTTCATCCAGCATAGACCCATGGATTAAACTTTTCTACATCTTAGTATCTTAAAAACGTCACTCTTTTCTTAGCACACATATCGGGCCAGAGATATAGCTCAACAATAGAGTTCCCGCCTTACACATAGCCAGGGGGCTTGCAAAATGCTGCAACTGAAATAAAATATACAACCCTCTCCTCCCCGTCTGTCATAAACGATAAGCCCCTAACCAAAAAGCCATCCTGGTGAAGAGCTCTAGTGGTAAACAGTCAGCCCCTTGGCCACAATGGCATTAGAGCGGCTCCGACTGCCTGGAAGATGGTACCATGCTCTTCTTAAGAAGGAAATTACTCACAGTTCCATGGTAACCTAGTCCCCTGTGGCATTGTGGGAAGAGTGCGTTCTTGCTCTCTCTAACCCAGTGTCCTCCTGCTGGAACTTTTGGATAAAGAGGGAAGGGGATCAGAGCGTGGCCCCAGGATCTGTGACCCCTCTGTCAGGGTAGGGGTTGCTGAAGGGCTTCTCTTAGTGCTTTCAATAACCTGTAGTATCAGGGGCAAAGCTGGAACTCACCTCCCCAGTCTGCTGTAGGATATACTTAGAGAGCGCCAGAAGAGCGCTTTGTCTTCCAAAGGCCCTATCCGTAGCTTGCTAAAGCGGGCGACCTCCACCTCAGTTCATAGACTTACTTATATTATATTATATTATATTATATTATATTATATTATATTATATTATATTGGAGCCTCCTTTGTAGCAGGCATCATGTTCAGGACTGGGAAAGTCTCAAGATGCCTGCACAATGAAGGGGACGAACAAAAGAAAGAGAGATCTGGGGTGGGGCCCTCTGCCTAAGGGTGCGGCACAAGAAACTTGCTGGTGGAAAGGGGACTCTTAGGCTTTAGAATCAGCACCAGAAGATGTCATACCCCTGAATGGCCATGAGCTCAGGGACCAGCGTGGAGAACTCCAGCTTCATCTGGTGTAAAATCGAAATGACTGTGCCTGCTGGGGGATTGTATGGTCGTATCTCAGAAAGCACTTGCACAGAAGTTGGCACTTAGTGGATGCTCCACAATGTTTGCAGAGAAAACAGAAGAAGGCACACACACACACACACACACACACACACACACACACACACACACACACACCAGAGAGAGGGAATGTGAGGAGTAGAGCAGCTCTGGGCACAGCAGAGGTGATGGGACAGGTTTCATCGTCTTAACTGCTATTTCCCAAAGCAGCTGTTCGGAAGACCCAGTCTCTCTCCACTTCTTTTGATCAAAAGAAGGCCATGGGAGACCTGAGGGTGGGTGACGTGGAATGCTGAAGAAAATGTCTTTGGGTGCAGGTGTTTTATAAATAAGGGGATGGATGGTACAGAAGGAACTGAGGGCCAGAGAGGAAGGACAGAAGGAGGGAAGGAAGGAGCGAGCCAAACACAACAACAGCCTGTTTTGACTAGGAGAAAGGCATGGGCCTACCTTGTTCTTGCTCTCACTGCTTCCTAGGACTCATCCGATGATGTGAGAAAAGTTCAAAGGAGGGAGAAGAACCGCATCGCTGCCCAGAAGAGTCGGCAGAGGCAGACGCAGAAAGCCGACACCCTGCACTTGGTGAGTACCAGACTTCTTATCATGCTCTTCTGCCTTGGGGTCTGCATCCCACAGCAGTGGGGCTGTGAGACCCAGCCTTGATGGCTCTGCTGTGGTGGAGCTATGTCCATGGGCAGAGTAAGTGCAGGGCGAGACCTGCAGGGGTGAGGGGTGGGGTAGAAAGGCGTCTTCTCCCGTGCATGTATTAAAACACTCAGTAGAAGAGAAGAGGACCAGAGGAGAGTGCCAGAGGAGATGAGTGGGGTGATGGCAGCCTCCCTGTTCAGAACCGGACAGCAGAGAGAGCGCCACCTTTCCTGAGCCACTGTGAGCAGAAAGCTGATGCTCGGAGGAAGTTAGATGTTAAGTCTGGCTTTGGGAAGTCCAATCTTTCAGGACCAGACATCTCATCCTTCCAGAAGGCAGCTGGTCTGCCACCCAAATGCCCTTGCATTTGGGTGAAAAGGGTCAATGGTGCTGCCCTTAATTTCTAGCCACCCCCAATATAATGAAAGTTCCCTGTTGAGATTTCCAATGTTAATGATATATCTGGGCACTGTGAAAGACACCACTTCAGGGAGCTTAGCTGGGGCAGTCACCATCCTGGCTGAGTGGCCAATATTCTCAAACTTTTCTAGCAGAGAGGAGATAAGCTACAGCCCCCTCTGGGAGACCCACAGCCACAACGAGAGACCCTGAGTCCTTGCTGGGGACAGTGCTCCCAACCTTTTTCCTCTTTATCATATGCCCCATTCACTGTGTTCTTGCTCCACCTTTCTTTTTCCTTCCCCCTCCCTTCTCTCTCTCCCTCTCCCCCCCTTCCTTCCTTCTGTAGTTAACAGCTCCCCTTCCCCTGTAAACAGTTTTGTTTGGAGCAGTCCCTAAATATTGGATCTTGATAGTCCCACTATAATGTGCCAACAAGTGTACTCCAGGGAGTGGGATGGGTGCACAGATACCACAAGCGGCACACACACACACACACACACACACACACACACACACACGCATGCACGCACGCACACACGTGTGCGCACACACACTTGCACACACCAGGTGTGCAGGCCCTAAAACAAAGTGAGCAACCAGCATGCCAACACCTGTTGGACAGGACAGCTCTCCAGTGAGATGGTATGGTGTTCAGGTCCAGGAAATGCCGCAGGCCAACCATTCTTTCTTCACTACATCCTCCTTCCCGCACTTTCTCCTAAAATATTTCCATACTGCCAATATTCAAGAAGTTTCCTTCAATGGTAAAAGTGCAATAAGCACCAAAACCAAATAAGCTGATAATGAAACCAATGTTTAGCATAGCAACGGACTGTGTTAAGTGTATCCAGGAGAAGTAATACAGGGCTGGGGAAATGATTCAATGGGTAAAGTGCTTGTCATGCAAGCATGAGGGTCAGAGCTCAGATCCCCAGCACTGACATAAAAGCCAAATGGGCTGGAGGCAGAGGTTGACAGAAGCCATCTTGGTCTACAGAGTGAGCTCCAGGGTAGCCAGGACTACATAGAGACCCTCAGTCTAAATAAATAAATAAATAGGAGCAGACAGCTAACGGGCATGGCAGCCTGCAGTAATTCCAGTTCATGGGAGGTAGAGAGAGGGAGTCTTGGAGCAAGCTGGCTAGCCAGATTAGTCAAAATAGCCAGACTAGCTCAAAACAGCAAGCCTTGGGTTCAGCAAGAGACCCTGACACAATCCAGAAGTTGGAAAGAGATTGGAGAAGATATTGACATCCACTTTGGGCCTCACACATGCACGCGCACCCATACACATGTATGCCCACATACAAGCAGACACGTCTCCCAAAAAGAATAAGTAATGCATAGTTTTAGAAGACAAAAAGGAGGAGCTCTTCTTTAGCTCTAGGGAAACTGAGAACGGGATGTCGTACACTCTGCCTACGCTCATGTTTTGTTATAGGTACTTAACACAGTCTCCAGTGTATGCCAACACCATTTTCAGCCGACAGATGCACGCCAATCTGACAACAACAACAAAGGAAGAATATAATCAGTCAGGGCAGCCTGAGACCAACAATCTGTGTGCTCAGTCTCCTCCCCTGCTACTCATCCTTCCAGTGATTCCCTTAGGGCTTAAAATCTTACAGCAGTCTCACTAGCTTAAGCTGGTTTTATTTGATAGCCCTTAAGGCAACAAAGCCACACTTACAACAGCGTAAGATCCTCTTTGTCTGGGCGAGTGGACCATGTCATGGGTGGGCAAGCACCTCCAAGCTTTATAAGTCTGCAATATTAAAGGAAGAAGCAAGTTGAGCTCAGCCTCTCTGTGCAGGGAGGGCCAGGCTTGGATGGCCACTCTGCCCTTTGCTGTCTGTGTGACTGAGCCCTTGCACGTTCTTCATGGGCCTTTGGGTCGGGCCCTTGTCTCTAGAATGGGGAAAGGCTGGAAGTGCTTGTAGAGGGAGGAGCAGATGAAAAGCTCGGTATGGTGGCAGGCGTGCAGCAAATCCTCAAACGATTCCGCGCAATCGGAGTTATAGTAACAGTATAAGAAGCATGAAACCTGAGATTGAGCAGGCATATATGTACATATGTATACTTTTATACATAAATAATTAGGTCTTTTATACATGTATTTTCCCTGCATGTATATATGTATAATTAGGTGTGCATTGTGTGTATATTGTATGCATATGTGTATTGCATATGTGTAGTGTGTTGTGTGTACGTTTTCTCCACAGAATCTCAGTACTGAGAGACTTCTTATAGGCTGCAAAGTTCAGACACCCTTGATGCCTGAGAATCTTCTGCAGTCCTCACTCCCCCTACAGAAGGTCCCCCAGTGCAGCACCTCTAGTGGCAGAGCGCTGCCTCCCTCCAGACACAGGAGCTGAAGAGTATCCCTGTCTCCAGCAGCAGGCGGCTTCCCTGTAAATTCAGCCCTCAGGGGAGGTCTTTGAGCTGCCGCTTTGTCTGTTTTAGAAAGTAGAACCAAAACGGTTAGATGCTGGCTCTGGTTACAACTGCAGTCGAGTAATCTCTGGTGTTCTGTGGGTCCACGGGGTCATGGGGTCATCATGGCCATGATCGTGTCGCAGCCTCAATCCCTACAGCATCCCCGTTTCCTTGTATCTAAACTCTTTCCCCGCTCCTTTCTTTGGAACACTGTAGTGTGCCTTCATGCTTCACCCAGTTATCAGGTCTCAGAGGCTGCACCACGAGCCTGCGGCCTGCAGTCACTATAACCTAATGCTCCATTCCGTGGCTTCTGGTGGAAGCTTGTGGCAGCAACACACAGTTGCCAACACGCGGAGAGTTTGGCTGGGTTTGAACTCTGCCTGTCCTCCTGCTGACAGTCACCCTCTTTAATACGTGTGTGCTTTGGAGTGAAAAGTTCCCACTTGCTCCAGTGAGTTCAGTTTCAAGCCTCAGTTTGCCCTTGACTCCTTTCCAGGCTTTCTCTACATGTAAGGTTCTGGAACCATTTTCTGGCCGTAGGGTTCACCGAGAATTTGAAAATTGGAGTTTATGGGTTACTGGGAATATATCAAGTAAGGGATAGGGTCCTAGCCTCATATACACTGGACTGCCAGTGTCTTCTTAATGTTGTATGTTGGCACTGATATCTTCCTTAAAGCTCCCAGTGGCCTAGCCTCTCCTGTGAGACTCTGAGATGCTTACCATTTAGCATTTTGAATATCCGTTCTGTCATCAAGCATGGTCCACTGATTGCTTTTCAGATGACAGAGGTGGGAAGGAGCCTCCTGTGACAACCACGTGACAATGTCCTCAGCATTGACTAACTCTACACAAAACGCATTTGTGATTCTGTTCACAATTTCATAATTATGAAATTTATGGGATGGTTTCTAAGACACAGATATAAACACAAAACAATTAGTGTGACATTTCTACCCGAAGTTGAATTATTCAATAGATAGAGTTGGGACACCTGACTGGTTACTTGAAGAAACAAAAGGCAGGGGCCCTCATTCCTTATACAACACACAGACAGATTAAATATTTTTCAAGGAAACTAAAAACATCTTAGGGGGAAATATGCCGTTTTAAAATATATCTTGGCATGAAAAATTTCAAATAAAATAAAAAGTCATAAAAGAAAATACTGACATACAAATATGACTTATACTTACATCAAAAATTTTAAAAAATGGCCGGGTATGGTAGCATATGCCTTTAATCCTTGCTTGGGAGGCAGAAGCAGGTAGATCTCTATGAGTTCAAGACCAGCTTCATCTACATGGTGAGATCCCATCTCAAAAAAGGGAAGACATTTTTAAAAGTCTACATAGCTCAAAAGACTATACGCAAAACTAAAAGCAAATGGAAAACTGGGAGGAAACAAGCTATGAAGCCTGCGAGCCAAAGAGGCACATTTACTGCATATGTGAAAGCGCTAAGCCAGGGAAGTGACTGATCTCAAAGGAAAACGAGCAGCGACTGCAGAGTAACAGAAAGGGAGGAATGGAACGTGCCTAACTAGGTGAAGATGGGGTGGTGTGTGCAAGTACGTGCATACAAGTACCCACAAAAGACAAAAAGAGGTGTTGACTCCGTGGAACTATGAGCCATAGGAACTGGAAACCGAGCTCAGGCCCTCTTCGAGAGCAGTAGACAGCCTTAACCACTGAGCCCTCTGCCCAGATCCTCTTTAAAATTTTTCCAAATCAAGTATTGATTGTTTGTTTGCTTGTTTATTATGGTAGGAAGGTGCATGCATGTCACCATGCATGTGTGGCAGTCATCAGACATCCCACGGGAGTCAATTCTATCCCTCCGCTGTGTAGGTCCTAGGGATAAAACTGAAGCCATCAGCCTTGGCAGCAAGCACCTTTACCCACTGAGCCATCTTACCAGCCCCATGTTCCCAGACTCTTAAGTAGGAAAAGTGTAAATACAGTATCTAGTTTGCTTCAAACCACATTTTTAATCTGTTTGAGCATAAGTAAGTATATAAGCAAGTTTCAAATGGATTACCCGAACTTATTGATGTTATCTATTTCCAAAAAGTCACACTAAAGTTGTAAGACAGGAGTGTTGACTGATGTTTCTGTCACACTAGGTCCCACAGCCATTTAGTCCCAAATAAACATAGAGGTCTACATTAATCATAAACTGGTTGGCCTAGTAGCTCAGGCTTCTTATTAATTAATTCTTACATCTTACATTAACCCATTATTCTTGCCTGTGTTAGCCACGTGGCTTGGTACCTTTTTTGGCGAGGCAGTCACATCTTGCGTCCTCTGCGTCTGGAGGATGACTGCAGACTGAGTCTTTCCTCTTCCCAGAATTCTCCTGTTCTCATTGCCCCGCCTCTACTTCCTGCCTGGCTACTGGCCAATCAGCATTTTATTAAAATACAGTTGATAGGATACCAGACCATTGTCCCACAGCACAGGAGGGGTATCATTTGCATTCTTAATCTTTTCTCATCTCAGTTCCTTCGAGAGGCAACTATCATTGAGATTTGAGTGACCCTGAGGTCCATGGTATGAGATGAAATGCCGTAAGGTACATAAGGTACAGCAAGTCATTTTCCTGTGGCAGGCCATCCTGCTGCCAGTGGAGGCTCTCTGGAACCTTCCAGCACAGGCAACTTTGTGTCAATGTCCAGGGTGAGTGAAAACAGAACCGAGATCAATTTAGAAGCATTGTTCATGAGAAGGCTCAAAGTAGAGGAGGTGGGGGGTGGCCAGCAGAGTCATCCCAGAGAGTGTTGTTGTCCCGTGAGATCCGGTCTCCAGGGTGAACTGAAGCAAGGTAGCTTGGGTGCCCACGCCACATC
Organism: Ondatra zibethicus; assembly: GCA_004026605.1. Classification (NCBI taxonomy): domain Eukaryota; kingdom Metazoa; phylum Chordata; class Mammalia; order Rodentia; family Cricetidae; genus Ondatra; species Ondatra zibethicus. Next base: position 87,200 of record PVIU01003423.1, on the reverse strand, counting down.
TGGAAACTGGAAACCAGTGCTCCTTTCAAAGGTGGCGAGCGAGGGAATGGCCGCTGTGGGCGCCAGAAGGCATCTCGCCACAGCTCAGGACAGAGACATCTGCGACGGGGAATTCATGTAAACTGAGTTAACGCCTTGAAAAATGAGCACAAGTTAGAGCGAAGCTAAATAGTGGAAAAATTCCCAGAGGCGGTGAGCGTTTGGTCCGCAGAGGGGGCTCCGCGGGGTCCTCTGTAGTTTCTGTAGTTCTGAGAGACCATGCCCTAAGTTTTATTAGCATAAAGAATTCAAAGCTCTAAAATAATAAAACACGAAGGAATGTTCTGGCTAGTTTAACCTTTTAAAAGTTCAATATAAAGCCAGTGAATCATTTCTGGAAAACAGACGCCTCTGTGCTGTCTCTATCACTCTGAATTTCTTTTAAAAAAAATGTGGTAATTGAACACCTGGTGGTGGTCAGGTTCTGTGTGTTTGGTGCCCTACCAGCACTGTAGTACTTGTGCTGCAAAATAATAATAATAAGTCCTTTGCATTAAGTAATTTGCCCAAGGTTACACAGCTTGACCTTCAGAGCCCTCCTTCCTTGCCACTAAACATACTATTTGTATCTTCCTTGGCTCATTAGCTGAGTTTATTCTTTACTGTTTATCAGTGCCTTCAAAAATTCTTATATTTTCAGCTCATCTTTAGGCTTCATCAAGATAAAGATCTCTCTCTCTCTCTCTCTCTCTCTCTCTCGTGTGTGTGTGTGTGTGTGTGTGTGTGTGTGTGTACAGGAGCGTGTACACGCATGCACACGAATGCATATATATACATGTGATATGTGTATCCATTTTTAGAAGGTTGCATTGCATCAATATTGTACACTAGACTGACCCTTGGAGACAGCACTTCCACTTATAACGGTGTAAGGCAAAGAGGACAGATGAGGATGCTTGCAGCATGGGAGTCTGTGGACAGCAAGCACTATGGATGCTGTAACATTAGGCAGATGGTTAACAGCGCGGTATTTAGCAGTGACCCATTTATACAACAGAGTTTGAGTCTGGCATTAGACTGAATTGAGTTAAGCAAGCAAGGCTTGAGGAGTATGCAGAGTACCACCTGCTAATGTAAAGCCTGAAGGTTGGGGGTTAGAAGCAGAGTCTCCAAAATACAAAGAGTGGTTACTCGTGGGTGACTGGGCTTGGGTAACTGCCTTACTCCTGGTACTCTTTGCAGTTTTATTATGACGAGTGTGTGCTGTGTAAGCAATCAGAAAAAGTTCCAGTCTTCTGCAAATCAGCTATTTTAGTTAAGGAAGAGCATGTCAAGGCGATTTACCACCCCAACTACTTATCCAAGGATGGTGGGCTGGTGTGTTAGGGTTGGGAGGTACCCACACTTGAAGAATGCCTGTCTAAACTGGATTGTGGGTACCAGGTCACAAGCCGACAGCTACTCCGTTCAACAAGTGTCTTCAGAAGGCCGTCCTCAGCGTGGCCCCTGCTTCCCACAGCAATGGACTGGTCCACAGGATAAAAGTCCTTTCAGTTGGTCTTCCCACAGAGGGTCTCACCACAGTCCACGTAATGGCTTGTAGAGGAAATACCAAGAACTGTGGAGATACTTGGAGCAAAATATTTAAAAAGGAAACTCGGGGGGATTTTAAACCAACCTATCATGTTACCAGTGAGGAAATCAGTGTCTTTTCTTAGGGACACTCAAGGACCCCGAGTTTTTGCCTCCCTGGCTGCCTGCATCTGCGTTGTGTCACTCCGAGCTTTGTTTTTTGAGTTTTTGTTGTTGTTTGTTTGTTTGTTTTTGCTGTTCCCTCATGTCATTTCACAAAGGGTTAGCCATGAAATAGACTGATGGCCAGGATACTCGCACAGCAAGATTTTCATTAGTTCTAGAACATTCAACAACAGCAAGAGACCCTAAAAATCGTTAAGGTGGGGAAGACCTGGAGTTTAAATGCCTATTTAGAAGATTTAAAGGCAAGAACCCTCCTCGTTAGTATAGTGGTAAAAGAAAAAAATTAAAAAAATTAAAAAAAATAAAGGCAAGAACCCATAAGGATGATGATAGTTTTGAAGAAAATATTAGTATGAAATTAAATGCACTAAGATTTAATGTGTATACCAAGAAAGAATAGACATCTTTTGAAAGAAAAACATCAAGACACCAATCCATAAGTGGGCAGAGACTGTGCACAGAAAGCTTACACACATTTTTCCTAGCCAAATGAAAATAACCTAATTTTCTGTTCTGATGATAAAAACAATACGCATCGAGGCAGGGTTTCTCAACCTCAGGGTGACTGACATTTTGAGTCTCGTACTTTTTTCCCCCGATACTGGGAATTGAGTCTAGGACCTACACGTGCTGGCCAAACATTCTACCACCAAACTATACCCCTAGTCTTTTTCCCCTCTACATTTAAAATTTTGAGACAAGGTATAACGAAGCTACCCAGGTTGGTCTTAAACTCATTTTAGAGCCTAGGTAGACCTTTAACTTTCAATATTCTTGCCTCATCTTCCCAAGCAGCTAGGACTGCAGGCTCATTCCCCCAGGTCCACTAATAATTCTGACAATATTGTGTGGTTGTCCTGTGTGCTGTCGAATGTAGAACTCTACCCAGCAGATGACACTACACCTGTCTTCCTCCAGTTATGACATCCAGAACTTGCCAGATGGCCCCTGAACAGAACAATTACCCCCATTTAACTGAGACAGACATAGAAGGTTCTTTTTTTTTTAAAGATTTTTTTTTCTTCATTAGAAATTGGTAACTTGGACCACTAAGATGATATTAAGAAACCTCTACAAAACTAATTGACAAGATTATTTATTCTAGAAAGCCTAACACTTAGTGTTTCCCTGGGCCAGCTCTGGATGCCATGGGGTCCAGCAGTGTAAGATCCCAGGAACTGTCGTCACCTTGGGGCAGGCACTTACTGTTGGCTATACAGATGATCCTTTTTTAACAATTCCTACTGAAAACTGGGAGGGTTGATGATGCCGTTCGCCCAACTAATCTCTGTGAAATTTATACCTGGAGAGAAGAGAGCAAAGGCAGAGCCCGGTGTGCATCAAGGCATCACTTGTAGTGTTCTTTACAGCAGGGACATTTTGCAGCCATTGGAACGTCCCGCACCAGGCAGCTATTCCAGGTGAATTGCTGAGCAGGCATTTGATGAAGTAGCCATGAAAAGATGGTAGTTGTGACAGGGGAGCCATGACAGCCACGACAAAACACAAAGGACAAACTGTCTTTGCACCAGGTTCGAGATCTTACGGAATCAAGTGGGCACGTTTGTTTAAAAGAACAAGATGCTAATTAATAGTAGTAATGAGAGCAGGTGTTAGGGCCAGTTGTGGTGAGCCTCTAATCCCAGCACTCAGGAGGCAGAGGCAGGCGGATCTATGAGTTCGAGCCCAGCCTGGTCTACAGAGTGAGTTCCAGGACAGCCAGGGCTACTCAGAGAAACCCTGTCTCAAAACAAACAAACAAACAAATTAACAAACAAAGCAAAACAAAAACAAGTGTTAGGGACTAGGATGGTGAGTGTTTTACATTTTAAAAGCTCCTTAAAGCCGGACCTGGTGGTGCACACCTGTAATCCCAGCACACAGGAGGCAGAGGCAGGCAGAGCTATCTGATTTCAAGGCCAGTTTAGTCTCTATAGTGAGGACCAAGCCAGCAGAGGTACATACTGAGACTCTATTTCAAATCAATTAATTAATATCTTGAATCTACGTATACTGTATGTTTTTATTTTTATTGCTTTATTTTATTTTTTATTTATAAGGAAAGTAGTCAAAGTCGGGAGAACTCTGAAGGAAACTGAGGGAAAGGTGTTGTCAGGCTTGGGTAGGAGACCTTACAGTTGATCTTCCAAGCTGGAGCACTTTGGGGAGTGAAAAAGGACACAGCAAACATCACCCCAGAACAGCAGGTAGACTTGGACCATCCCAGAAGTGTGGGGAAACCAAGGACAGTGACCTGGACAACTTAAAAACACAAAGGAAATGATCAGGTTCAAAGCCAAGTAGAGGGCCAAAATTCTCAGGACCAGGAGGCAACTTCCAGCACCCAGAAGGACTCAGCTGGCCCAGGAACATGCCCCATGTTTGTCAATCAGCTGGGAGCGCCAGCAGACGGTAAAGGCAGACCCATGTCTCAGCACCCACCAGCAGAAATGATCCATCCACTTGGCGAGTATTGGCCAGTTTCCTGCATGTGTGTGGTTCTCTTAGGCACTGAGATTATAGCAAGGAAGCCCAAGTCCTTGGTTTCATGGGCCTTCCATTCAACTGTAAGTCAGGAAACCAGACAAATACAGGCTCTCATTAACTACACCCTGTGAAAAACGCTTTGAAGAAAATGCAATACCACAATGTTGAAAGCGAATTCGGGGCAGGGCTAGGGCAGTGATGGGGGCGTCGGGGCATTTCCCAAGGCCCTGACTCTGGAGATAAAGTACAAACGGAAGAGGAGGCTGGGAAGATCTGGGGACAGGAAACCAACGGCAGAGATTTGGGGCAGAAAGCAACATGAGGCATCAGAAAAGGACAGCGTGTCACAGAGTCAGAGTGACAGTGACAAATCAGATTTGCAGGGAGGATCCAGGCTGGGAAGATGGAGCATACGAAGATCATTCTAATCCAGTCTGGAGAGTGCTCTCAACTTAAACCTTTTTTAAAAATAGAGTATCTTTTATTAATTCTTGGATCATTTCATACATTTAGACAGTGCCTACTGATCATCCTACTCCGACTCTCTCCTCTTAATCTCCCCAACACATTCCCTTCCCTCTCTCTTTTTAAAAAAAAAATGTTTTAATCCACCGAGTCCAACTAAAGTTGTTCATCAGACTGTCCACTGATCCTGTCAGGTAAAGACAGCTGCAGTGAGTTTATAAGTTAAATGGCCACACCACACCCAGCAGCCAGCGTTTCGCAGTGCTCCCCGTCCCCATCCTCTAGTTCTTACGTTCTTTCTGTCCCCTCTTCTGTGGAGTTCTCTGAGCCTTGGTGGAAGGGCTGGGAGTTGATATTGATGTGCCGCCTGGGGCTGAGTGCTCAATAGTCCCTTATTCTCGGCACTCTATCCCGTGACGGGTCTTTACCTTAACCGCTGACCACAGCAGACAGCGCTTCTCTCTGGCCAAGCTTGCTGCCGCTATCAACATAAAGATTAAGAAGGCAGATAGACAGCAATTTATCAAACAACAGTGTCAGGTTCCCCAACTAGGGCCTAGACCTCCCACGCTAAGGGCCTTTCACCAGTGAACCTGAATTCTTATCACAAGTGGGAAGCACTAGCCTCTCTAGGCTGTATGAGTTGGAGTTAGAGAGCCAATGTAAGACTTCTCTGCTGGGAAGGAAAATAGTTTGGAAGGGAGGAAAAGTATGCCTTTGTTTGCTCAGTTGGTGCTGGACCCGGTCTTGACACACAAATCCACTCTGTGTTTTCTCCTCTTAAGAACTATGTCTTTCTGTTGGGGTGTTCATGAGAACTCTAAGTTCGCCATTCATCACAAGGGCCACCCACTGTATCTGCCTTAGTCACCTTGACTTGGTCAAGCCCATGTGAGGAAAATTACATTCAAAGCCGAGGTAGTGGCAGAGTGGGATAACTTGGCTATTCCCCCTCTCTACATGGCCGGGCCTTTTGAAAAAGGAACCTTGGATTCTTTTGTGACTGTCCCGAGGTACAAAGCAGAAGCTGTTAAAGCTGGAAGGCTGGGTAAAACACTCACCAATAGCCTGGATGTCACACGCCTGATACTTCCACAGGCATTTGCCTCATCCCGAGCTGGCAAGCAGCAATACAATTTTGTTGAGCATTTACTATGTTCTGTCCATGTCCCATCACTGTGGACCAACCATGAAGATGATGGTAGCTTACCTCTGCCCTGGGGGAAGCTCACCAACCCGAGGAGAACTAGTGTGACCAAGGTTTAGCTAGCGAGAGTCCCACGGATTCCCACCTCCTGCCGCTCCCTGTTAGAACCAGGGGTGCTGGGGCCAGAGAGATGCTCAAGGGGGAAACTGCCCCCATAGCACAACCTGGCAACCTGAGTTTGATCCCTGGAACTCATAGAACTGACTCCAGAAAGATGACCTCTGACCTCCACAGACCTGCCCACGGCTCATGAATGCCTGTCCTCATGCACACAGTAATGAAAACAATTAATAAATTTAACCCTTTAAGAGCTCTTCTGGCCGGGCGGTGGTGGCGCACGCCTTTAATCCCAGCACTAGGGAGGCAGAGGCAGGCGGATCTCTGTGACTTCGAGACCAGCTTGGTCTACAAGAGCTAGTTCCAGGACAGGCTCCAAAGCCACAGAGAAACCCTTTCTCGAAAAACCAAAAAAAAAAAAAAAAAAAAAAAAAAAAAAAAAAAAAAAAAAAAAAAAAAGAAAAAAAAAAAAAAA
>PVIU01003423.1:0-80672 GCA_004026605.1 Ondatra zibethicus | reverse complement strand
CTTTTTAAAATCTTGATGCCTGTGCCCTATGCAGAACAATGAAATTGGGGCCTCTGAGGGACACAGGGTGGAGCCCAGACTGTAGAGTCTGTCAGTCACACAGCTCGAGAAGTGCTTTGGAAAGAATGAAACAGGACAATGCTGACCTCAGGATGGGAGGGGGGGACGACGGGGGTGGGGACAGACACAGCAGCGATTCAGGGAGACTTTCTCAAGCCCCAATACTGGCGATGAAGTGTGACTCAAAGCAGAAGCTGGGATGATCTGGGGGAAAGGGATCAATGGCAGAGACTCTGGGCTAAAAGCAACCTGGGGCACCAGGTTCTCTGTCCCAGCTCCTCGTTGGGCTTCAAGCCTCTGTGCTCTGCTTTTCTGGATTGTGATTCCTAGGAGTCCAGTCAGCTCCACGTAATACATAGGCCATCAAGGGGAGACAGTGGCTAGTCACAGTTTCTTTTTCTTACATAACAAGAAGCTCAGAATGGAAAGAGCAGATCAGAGACAGAAAAACAAGGCCCTCCAGACTGCGCCACGGGCATCGGTACAGCTTTCTTCTCGAGGCCTCAACAAGGCTGCTGACCCTCCAGGCATCACTTCGTGTTGAAGGAGGGTGGGCTTGTCCTTGCCCAGCAGTTCTACCATGTAAGATGAAAGAAAATCTCCTGTCCCTCTCTTTCTATCTACATATCACCAGTCATAATTCTGTCATACACACACAGAGAGACACAGAGACACAGACGCATGCACGCACGCTCACACATATGCACATGCACACTCTTGCACAAACTCGAGCACACTTTGCTCCAGAGGCAAGGAAGCTGGGTATTTGTGTCTCTCAAGGCGAAAGCAGTGGGGTGTTTGGAAAGGATGCTGAGTGAGCCCAACCTCCAGTGTCTTTCAAACTATGAGGAAAAATGAGGCCCAGGCAACAACCTTCCAATCCCCTGGCTAGACAGGGCCCTGAGGGCCTGGTTGCTGTGGCTGACCAGCTACTGATGGCTGGGAGCTGAAAACAGATTCAGAGCTCAGTATGTGGTGACTCTTCCTCAGCTGAGGGGCAATGGAGGCCTGGCCCTCCCTCTCCTGGGGAGCAGCAGCCCACCTCTCAGTTGGAAACATTCTTCAGGAATCATGGACTCCACTTGCCGCATGCTCTTGATGTGTGGCACATGGTGGCACCTGCTCCAAATGCATGTGAGTTGGTAGCTCACCATGCCAATGATAATATGTGCATTCCTTTGAGCAGGAGAAGCGCCGAGGTTATGTGCAACCTCTGGAAATGGCTCTTTGTAAATGCAAGAAGGTGGGGCTGGAGTGATGGCTCAGTGGTTAAGAGCAGAGGCTGCTCTTCCAGAGGACCCAGGTTCCATGCCCAGCACCACATACAGTGTGGGTCACAACCATCTGTAACTCCAGTTCCAGGGGATACCCTTTTATGACCCTCCACAGGCACCAGTACATCATGGTGTAACAACATACATGTAGGCAAAAATGCACATAAAATACATTTTTTTTTTCAATAAGGAAAATGCAGGAAGGCCAAAGCACTCCCTAAGAGACGGAGGGAGCAAAGCAGAGCTCTATGAAATATGTCTGGGGAGTCCCTGCTGAGTTCAGGCCAGACCCCAGCCAGGAGCCAGCTGCTCCCAATCTTCCTTCAGCTCAGCTGCCTGGGGCTGAGGGACCAGCCTGGGGATTCCCCACAGCCGAGGAGCTCTGAGTGACCTCCTCTTCAGCCCCTCCAACAGGGGATTTCCCAGAATGTTCCCATGCCTCAGGAAGCCTCCACCTTAACCACCCCCAGGTCTTCATAGAAGTGGCATCAGGTGACCCCACAGGTGAGGGAGGGTCGATTAGCGTGGGGGGAGGGCAATTGGGATGGTGGCCTTGGCAAGTGAACAGAGCAGGGGTAATTCAAGCTCCTCAGGTTGCAGCAGGCTCCCAAGGTGGCAAAGGAGGTAAAGGGCAGATGCTTGTGCTGCAGCCTACAATCTGTGTGACTTCCAGTGTGTTGCTTAATTTCTCTGTGCCTCAGTTTCCCCCTTTTGTAAAAGGAAGATGTTACGTGCTGTACAATGGTGTTACAAAGATTAAATATGCTGGTAACTATAAAATTCTTAAAAGAGCAGGTCAAGGGTACACACCTTTAATCCTGGCAATCAGGAGGCAGAGACAGGCAGATCTCTGTGAGTTTGTAGCCATTTTGGTCTACACAGCCAGTTCCAGGCTAGCTAGATTCCATAATAAGACTCTCTCCCCACACACTTAAATCTTGATGCCTGAGACATAAAAACACACGCACATGCACAAAGAACCCCAAAAGGCTGGGAGGGGGTGGTTACAGGCTCTAGTCTGCTAATACATTTAGGTAGCCAATTTGGAATCTGAAATATTGGAGAATTCAAGGGTAAACTAGAGACAGCCCGTTTCTGTGACTATCCGCATTAGCAGCCCAACAGATGTCTGTGGAACTTGTAACAGTGAAACACCCAAGCCTACCCCAGATCTAGTCACCAGCTTTGCTAGTGCTCCCCCGAGCACCCCATATCTGGCTAAGCTTGGGGATCATCTTGTCTTCAAGTGAAGCAACTGGTATTCAATAAGGAAAGCGGATCCCCCAAGGGCCAACCACCTGCTGTCGTGGAGCCAGGCCCTGGCTCATGTTGGAGGATGGTCTGGCCTCAGTGGAGGGCCTTTCCAGGGTGGCAGGATGGAAGTGGGCAATTCTGTGGCTTCAGGGGTGGGGCTGGCTCAGCATGTGGTATTATGTGATGTTGTGTGGGTTCATAGACTATGTGTGTAATGATCACCAGAACTGCTGTTCCTTGGGAGGACACAGGAAGCGTGTGTGTGTGTGTGTGTGTGTGTGTGTGTGTGTGTGTGTGTGTGTGTGTGTGTGTGTCAGGTCCTCAATGCAGGAGAGGCAGGAAGGAGCCCAACTGGAGGCCGATCTCCTTCCTGGCCGTGGGTCCACCATTAGAGGCTTCTATGCTTCTGAGAAGACGCATTTGTGAGGGGGCTTTGTAGCATTTCCTCCTCACAGCTGCTGCCCCCAGCCTGTGGGCATTTTAGGAAACTGGGCAGTATAGTTTTGCTCCGGGTTTCAGTTGGCCTCCTGGTAGGACGGTCACACCGACAGCGCAGACATTGTGAGAACCCTGATGTGCCAAACCACTTTCTGAAAAGTGAAAAGCAAGCTAGCTACAGGGAGCCAGGAGGCAGGCTAGCTCTCGCCACTTGGCAGAGGCAGGCCTGCCCGGTAGAGGAAATTTCCTTCAGACACCCCTCACTCTTCTCCCTCCCGAGTTCTGGTCCCTGCCCACACTGGGAAGTCATAGGGTATGGTTGTTGTCCTTGTGGATAAACAGCTGCCCCCGACTGTCCCTTTAGCTATGTTAAGTTCTCTTACGGGGGGCCCTTGCTGTCCCCAGCAGAGTAGAGGGATGGGGCCCAGATCAGCCACTTCCTCATGCAAGGGAAGTCAAAGCCAGAGCCTTTCTCTAGGGAGTGGCCGGTGTGGGCAAGGCCCAGAGCTTACAGACATTTCTCTTGCAAGAAGTAGTCTGGCTTTGTGAGAAAAAGACAAACTTTGCGCCACCGTTAGAGGCAGCAGGCAGTGGTTATTCAGGCCTGCCCCAGCTTGGGCTTTGGAATCTGCAGGCCCAGTGGCAGTCACTTCCCGAAAGCTGGGCCTGCCTCTAGGCGGGGAGAAGATCAGAACCCGCCCACCCAGTACGTCCCTCCTTGCAGTGGGGTTTGCCCCGGCTCTTCAGAGCACTGAACTTACAGTAAATGCTGTCACCAATGGAAACTCTTAGGGGGCGGGGAAAAGGCCAGGACTCCGGGGCCCCAATTCCCGTCTTAGCGTACCCCCCCTCACCAGGTTCATTTCGCCCACCTTTCAGTAAAGGGGTAGTGCGTGCCTTCCTGGTAAAGGACTTGCCGAGCTCCCTCTGGAATGTGCCAGAAAACACAAATCGGTGAAGTGCCCAGCTGGTCACAGGAGCAGCAGCCAGGGACTGACCACCATCCAGCTTCTGGCTTCCCTCATCCCACTCTGGAGATGGGGTTTCCTTTGCACAGGACTAAGGGCCTTGGGTAGCTCAGAAAGCTTTCTGAATGCTGAGGATGAGCAAGTTCATGTCTGACCTTCAAAAGAAATAGAAGCCAACTTAATGGGAAAGGTCAGGATACTGTGCTCCTCCACCACTTAAAAAGGAAACCCAGTCTGCACTGGCTTTAGATGGCTGGCGGTGTAAGTGATGGATCCCCTCTCTCATCAGCCTTCAGCTCACTCCTGATGGATCATTTAGGGCAAATTTTAAATGTCAAGTTGTCCTATATCTGTTAACCGCTATACTTTTGAGTCAACACTCTCATGCCAACAATTGATGTTGTCAGCCAGTCAGTCAACAAACATTTAAGTTCATTTGGCGCTTAAGCAGCCATTTAATACATGTTGAATAAATTAAAGCAGATTTTATAATTATTTGTATCCTACTTAACCAGTATTTTATTAACCGTAATTTTCAAGCTTGCCTGAGAATGACCTAAGACACCTGTTAAAAGATCAAATTTCCAGAGCTGGGGTGATGGCTTAGTTGGTAAAGCACTACCGTGAGGACCTGAGTTTGATTCTCAACAACCACGTAAAAAAATGGGGTGAGGGAGTGGGTGCCTGGAACCTCTGCCATGGTGAGGCTGGCGGTAGATCCGTGCAAGTTTGTGGGCCAGCTGGAAGTTCAGGTCAATGAAAGACCCTCTCTCAAACTGTGAAAGGAAGTTACAAGGTGTGTGTGTGTGTGTGTGTGTGTGTGTGTGTGTGTGTGTCTTTCTGACCTCTACACATACACCTCACATGTATGCACCTGCACCCATACATGTGTACCCACAACACACACATGGAAAAAAGAAATTTCTCCTCAAATCCCAGCTCTGCGAAAGTAGAAGCGGCTAGCGCCAGGTGACTTCTGAACTGAGCTGAGATTCCTTTGCCCCTCCAGCACCATTGCCTTTCTGGGGAGTTGAGACCCCAGGACTTAGCAGGTGTCTGTTCGCTCAGGGAATCACATGGTCTGAGGAAGCTGTTGCTTCTTGGCAGTTGCTATGTACCAGCGCATCATGGCATCTGGTAAATGATGCGGTCCCTACTAACACGGAAAGATGCATCTGAACAAAATGCTTGTTGCTTCTAGACGTACATGGAGAGCACAGGACTTACTTGAGGTTTCCCGTCTATGGTTTTAGTTAATCCACTGTCAATTGTGGGCTGAGGATGCTAAATGGAAAGTTCCAGAAATCGACAATTCAGAAGTCTTCAGTAACTCCGATTATAGTATGTTGTCATAAATGTTCCATTTCACGATTATTTGCTGATAATCTCTTCCTATGTATATAAACTTCATCACAGGTGTACACTTAGAGAGAAACACAGAATGTCTACTGGGTACTGTCCAAGGTTGGGGCTGGTTTGGAACAGGATTGCGAAACTCAACAATTGTGGGCAGGTGGAAGCAGAATAGAACGCCAAGGTCATTACAGAGCCCCAATATTCAGAAAGGCTCGCTCTAAACATCCTAGAACCTGAGGGAAGCGGCAGTGCTTGAGACGTGTGGACACAAGGTGGGGAGGTATGCAGGAAGGTTCACAAATTGATTTCCACTCTCAGGATCTGGCCCAATTGCCAGTTTCTCTTAGCATATGCTTGCCACTCTCAGCCCAGAGGCAAAAACATGCAGGCATGCTTGCACACACACTCGTAAGAGCACAAGTGTGACCTCACATACACATATACACACCCCTACCTGGGTGAGGTTTTCCATGGTTTATACACACACACCATACACACACACACACACACACACACACACACACACACACACACACACCTACCTGGGTGAAGTTTTCTATGGTTTATACACACACATACACACACACCCTTACCTGGGTGAGGTTTTCCATGATTTATACACAAACACACACACACCCTTTTCTGGGTGAGGTTTTCCATGGTTTACACACACACACACACACACACACACACACACACACACACACACACACACACACACACATGCCCTACCTGGGTGAGGTTTTCCATGGTTTAACCCCACCAAACTTGTATGTACCTTTGGTCCCTAGTGGAGCAACAGTTTTGGGAGTGTGTGGTGCCAGCGAGGGACGGTTATAGTAGGTATATTATCTTAGGTATATTAACACCCTAAGAGGTATTAATGCCTTTCTCTATTTCTTTTCTATTGTTTTTCTTTCTTTCTTCTATCTTCCCTCCCTTCTTTTTCATTACACTGCGATTGAACCTAAGGCTTCATTGTCTTACGCACACTAGGTGGGTTTTCCAGTCCTTTAGATTCATTTATGTAGAGACACGGTGACAGGCTCTTACTTTATTTCCTTTCTAGCCCAGGCTGGCCTCCGACTCCCAATCCTCCTGCCTTCACATGCTGAGTGCTAGGATAACAGTCTGTGCTACCATGCCCAGCTTGTCTCTCTCGCTTCTGAGGGATGGGGTAGGGTGCCACAAGAGGATTGTTATAAAAAGACTCAAACCCCTCCTCTCTCTTACACACAGGCATTTCTACACTCCCCACTTGCCCATACCTTTTCTACCATGCACGGCCCTCAGTCACCATATCCTTGAACCACCAGAACTCTGAGCTAAACAAACCACCAAACCTCCAGTGTTTCGTTATAAAATAGGGAAGAGGCAGATTGGATGATGAAATTGCTATTTTTATTAGTCAAAACAGACAGCTCTCGGCAGTTGCATATGGGTCAACCTGATGTGTATACACCCCACATGCATAGGTGCACCCATCAAACATATGTGTACACATGCACATATCCTCACGGGCACTTAATTTCTCAGTTGCCCTTCTTGATGAATGTGCTGACACTCACCATCCTGCTGATTGTCCCTTCACAGGAGAGTGAAGACCTGGAGAAACAGAATGCTGCTCTGCGCAAAGAGATCAAACAGCTCACGGAGGAGCTGAAGTACTTCTCGTCCGTGCTGAGCAGCCACGAGCCCCTGTGCTCTGTGCTGACCAGTGGCACCCCGTCACCTCCCGAGGTGGTATACAGCGCCCATGCCTTCCACCAGCCTCACATCAGCTCACCGCGCTTCCAGCCTTGAACTTCCAGACAGGACGAGGACAGAGCCCCAGTTGACGCTACTCCAGCAGGCCTTGGGAGGGGCATGTAAACCGAAGCCTGGTTACCCTCATACCTCCATCTGGAGACCCAGTGGCAGAGGCCTGGACAAGTATTTAACACAAGAACTGTAGTGGCCAGAGGGACTTGAAGCCTCTCAGCAGAGTATAGCCAATGTACTGGACCCCACATGAGTGGAGACGCAGCACCAAGTGTCATGGATGATGCCCAAGACACACAGCGCAGAAGGAGGGCAGGGAGTTGATAGTTTTCTAAATAAATATTTTCTAAGAAACCATCCCTGGAGAGCAGCTTCCCTCGTTTCCTCCATTAGCGTTCTACAAACTACTTTTGGTTTGGGACTGGTGTTTCTCCTTGGCTTCAGGGAGCTCCTACAGGCTCTAGGGATTCTGCTTGTCTCTCTTTTCCATGTTTGGGAAGCTGGTCTCTTTTTGAATCACCTTCATCCTCTAGACATCTCCCTCACCCTCCTCCCCAGATCCACTCAGTGTGACCTGCCCAATCCTGCCTTTTACCCCATGCTTTCTCTAGATGGTGGAACAGTTCACTCTGTAGGTAGAGAAAAGACTCAGTACAAGATGCGGTCTGGAGAGATGGGAGTCCGGGAGATCTCAGTTTCTCCCGTCTGTACACCTTCCCAGACAGCTACTCCAGCCATACAGTCAAGTCTCCAGAATACCCTGGGCCAGGTTCCATGCTGGGAACCTGAGTAACACGGAGCCAGCTCCTCACATTAAGGCAGTAGATCGCCTTTTGCCACACCCTGCCAAAGACACCCTTAGAAAATAGGGTGACTGCTACCTGTGCACCTTGAATGTCCCAAGGTTGAGTAGCTCAGGGTCGTGTTCAGTTTGGACATCCGGTTGGGGTCGGTGTGCTCCATTTTCCTCTGATGTCCGCCTGTTTCTCAGATGTCCCTAACTCACATGACTGCTGGTCTTTATGTTATATCCTTACCCACAACACTGCCCAGGAGCAAGAACCGACATCTTTTCTAAAGCTGTTGTGGAATCTGCCCACCTCCTTAGTCCCTGCTGAGTGGCTGGGCACCAATGAGGCAGCTAGCACAGGGCCAGGCTTCTGTTGCAGGCCCAACCTATAGTCTCTCAGAATGTCCCTTCCTGCTGCTTCCCTTTGGACAGCCATGCTGTGGTGAAGGTGAAGGAGGAGCCAACCACTTGCTTGTCAGCAAGTCTTAACCCATTGGCTAGTAGCTCTGGCTCATTTGAGGCCACCTTTGATGACTTCTGCCCAGGTGTTTCCTACCCTCTGGGATGAGGGCAGTGTTGGGCAGATGTGAGCATTAAACTTCCTAGCGGCCTGATAAACTGCCCCCTGACTGTGACTTCAGTTCTCGCAGCAATCACTGGGGTGGGGACAGAGGGGGGCTCTCATCTTCAAAGCCATTTTCCCTGCATGTCCCAGAGTAGGGCTAGGCTGGGCCCTTGATTCACAGTTTGGGGAGACTGCCCAGAGAGAGCTATCTCCACGGAGCACTCATTTCCCCACCAATGCCGTATCTGGAATTCTAATCTTTGGTCTCCCAACAAAATGGCAAACTGGGACTCCTCTTCCAGAGGAGAGGCTCCGTGCAGCCGGGGACAAGAGCTGAAGAGCTGCCCCCTCTCTAAAGCTCCCTACAGGACATGGGACTTGGAAGCTCATTCTCTGACCCTCTTTTCACCATCCCCTCCAAAAGCAGGCCCCACAAAGAAGCTGCTCACTCCAGGTGTCTTGTGTGTCATCTCTCTGTCATAATCTCAAGACCTAGAAATTTGGGTCCAGTTTTCTTTGCAGCTGACCACACTTGGTCTTTCATAAGCAGGTTCCCTTCCAGTCAGAGGTGTCTCTCCCATCCCCTGCTGTAGCATGATGATTTCCCCCCAGAAACCCCGCTCAAGGCACATGACTGGCCCAGGCATCTTCTGAGACTTGGGGCCAGAACTAGAAATGCGAGCTCACGTGTGTGGCTCCCGTCTCTCAGCAAGGTCTTCTGTTCCCCTTTCAGTCTCTACTTTCTAATGACCTTGGGTAGTTCCGCTTCTCCTTTCCTGTCAACCCGGTAAAAGAGCAGAAGGTTAAGGCTGGGGCTGAAGACTCGGGATGAGCAGCTATTGAGTATACACTTGAATTTCCCAAAACTCTCATCCTGGCTAGCTGCTCGTGACAGGAACGGCACCCTGCCCTCCTGCCCCGGGCTGGATTTACACTCCACTGTTCTTGGGGCCACACGTGGACTCTGTAAATGCAGTGAGTTGGAGAGTGTGACAGACCGAAAGAGTGTGTCCTGTCTCTGTAGTTCTGTCCAGCAGGGCCATGTTGGAAACCAGGCACAGTGATCGCTGCATCTCCCAATTCGTAAGAAAAGCTAAAATCAGAATTCCTTCAGGAGTTTCTTTTTCCTTTCTATGCGCGTGTGTGTTTTCCCCACTTCCAGTACTGAGGATGGAACCCAGGGCCTCCCACATGGTAGGCAAATTCTCTGCCACTAAATCACACCTCAGCATCCAAACCCAATTTTTAGAATCATGAGTTTGTCTGTTTATTTTGAGACAGGGTCTGGCTATGTAGCCTTTGTTGGCCTGGCACTAAATAGTCCAGGTTGGCCTTGAACTTGAAGCAATTCTTCTGCCTTAGCCTTTTGGGTGCTAGAATTACAAATGTGTTTTACCATGCTCTGCTCCAGCTTTTAAAAGAATCTGTGGACCAACTAATGTGAACATAACCAACAAAATATAATGATGGGTCACATCTGGCCCTAACATCTGCATGGCCTGGGACAAAGTACAAAGTACAAAGGTCACGTGCTATAGGTCTAAATATTTAAACACTGTCCTCTTGTTCCTTGGCAAAGACAACTTCACATTGCTCCCACTCCTGAAATGCCAGCTTCAAATTTAGGCTTTTTAGACACCTTGGAATTTTCTATCAGTACAGATATTGGGGGAAGACAACCCTCCAGCTGCATCTGCTCTTCTGTAAAAGCTATATTTTAAGTTTTAATTACTATGCCTCAGAGATCCATGAAACAAAAACACCCCTGATCTGCAAGCCCCTTGCCCAAGGACAGAGTTCCTGAAAGGCTGGAGGCTGTGGCTATGGGAGATAACAAATTGTATGATTTTATATCCTAAACAAATTTGTTTGACCCATCTGTACCAGATGCATTTCATCCCACGTGGGCAGGAGGTACGTAGACAGGAAATAGGTCAGGAGTATGTTTGCCCCTGACTGGATTTCATGGGAAATGTGGATTGTGGGTTTGGCCTTCTTAAGCTCCTGTAAAACGTGACTGGGGCCATTTTCTGGAAACCCAGAGAAGGACCTGGCCAGAATCCATCCACTTGGCCAATATTTAATTAAAGCTTGCTTCAAATTTGGCTTTAAACTGTGGTTGTGGTCTTAATCTCCACCAGCGGGATTAGTTAATACTTCCTCCCTCCCTGACTCCTCTTCACTGTGTTAGGGTTAGGGGTTAGGGGTTAGGGTTAGGGTTAGGGTTAGGTCCAGTCCCAGGAGTGAAAGCCCTGAAAAGGGCATTGACTCAGTGAATCCTGGTGTCCTGGTTACATGGGACATTGGGGTTTCTGAGGAAGCATGTTTCCTTCATCCTAAGGACTTCTCTCCCACCAGAAGGAGTACAATATCGTTGGTCCCTGTAATATGGACGGTTCAGAGCAGGGAGCAGTCCCGGATGAGCCTAGGATGGGACCTCTCAGGTCTGACCTTTTCTTCCTGATCTGGGTCAACAGCAACTACTGGGAAAGTCCAGGCTGCCAGAAGGTACGCACGGGGTGTGAAACAGCCCCAGCGCCACCCGTCGCCTTGACCCCCACCAGAATACTTGCTTGCCTCTGTTTAATTCTTACTAGCAGTACTGAAGCTAATGAATTACGAGAAAGCCAGAATTTCAGTCTTCAGGTTGAGGAGTGTGGGCGGGGAGAGAAAGGGAGCCACGTGAACTCAAAGTTCATGGGGTTACCGTCTGCTGGACCACAACTTACCAGCAATGAATATTATTAATATTTCCAGCCCGTGGCACAGTAGTTGCTGTGGTTTTGTGATACAGGAGGTGAGGCAGCTGGGTGTCCCACTTATTTGTAGGACAGGTAGCTGTGTTCCCCACCACTCCCTGCCCCACGTTTCCTTCTTTCCTACGGGTTTCAGCATCCCAAAGTTGCTCAAGGGAGTCCTAGCAAAGAAAGGAGCTAGGGAACCAAGACCAACATTAATGTACCAAATGGGTTTCTGGTCTGCTTTTCTCCGTTTATTTATTTATTTTTGGACATTGAGAATTTCTATTCTATGCATCCAGGCTGGATTCAAACTTGAAATCCCCCTGCCTCATCCTCCTAAGTGTTGGGATTAGAAGAATAGAGTAGATCAACACCTTAAGACCTACCAGGGATAGTGCCTGACTCAAAGGTGTGAGGTCCTGATGGTAAGTGACATTTTAGGTCTATAGCTCTGATATTGAGATGTTTAATGGAGTTCTTGCCATGGAGATGATCAGTGTCCACCCTGACCTTGGGTGGGTACCATACAAAGAGTGGGACATAGGGATAGAAATGGAACAGAGATGTGTCCCTCCTAAAGTGTCTGTGTGTGGGGGGGGGGTAATCTTAGTAAGGGTTACTATTGCTGTGATGACCAAAAGCAACTTGGGGAAGAAAGAGTTTATTTGGTTTACACTTCCATATTACTTACTGTTCATCACTGAGGGAAGTCAGGACAAGAACTCAAGCAGGCCAGGAACCTGGAGACAGGAGCTAATGCAGAAGCCTTGAAGGTGTGCTGTTTACTGACTTACTCCTTATGGCTCGCTCAGCCTGCTTTCTTACAGAACTCAGGACCACCAACCCAGGGATGGTGCACCTCACAAGGGGCTCAGTCCTTCCCCATCAATCACTAAAAAAGTGGGCAAACGGGCTTGCCTGAAGCCTGATTTTATGGAGGCATTTTCTCAATAGAGGTCCCGTCCTCTCAAATGATTCTTTGTGTCAGGTTCATAGAAAACTAGCAACAGCTCCCCCCCCCCCCCGTGTGTGTGTGTGTGTGTGTGTGTGTGTGTGTGTGTGTGTGTGTGTGTGTGTGTGAGGTGTGCCGCAGGAACACATGTATGGGGCAGAGGTCAACATTGGGTATATCTTTCTGTGCTGCCCTTCACATTATTTTTGAGACAAGGTCTCTCACTGAACCTGGTGCTTGTTGATTAATTAGACAACTCATCTGTTTTAGCCTGCCCAGCACTGGGATTATAGAGGCCTTCTGTTGCAACTAGCTTTTAAAGTGGGTACTGGGGCTCTGAACTCAGGTCTTCATGTTGCCTGGAGAGTGTTTTACCAACTCCAGCACCCACTCCCCCACAAAATCTTTTCTCTTTTCTTCTGTACTTGATATGTATGACCTGAGTTAACCCCCATCTGAGCAGATAAACACAAACCTTATACTGGCCTGAATAATCTGCTGGTACACAGAGCTAAGAAGTTCTCTCTTAGAGGAATTTAACGGGAAAACCTGCACAGATGGACGCACTGCTGCTCAGAGGGTCCTGCCTGGAAGACTTCTGGAGAGACTGCCGAATTGTAAATAGTAACCATGATCTGTAGGGCTGGCAGCAGGGTAAGATTGCATCTTCCAGGCTACCTTGCAGCTAGACCTGGCCTTGTGACACAGTTCTGACTGTGAGCTTTAAATAAGGAGGACTTACAAGAAAGCTCTTTAAAAAGAGAAGCTGTCGGGGGTCTGAAGAGATGGGTCAGTGTTAAAAGCAATTGTTTGTAGTTGGAATTTTCTTTGGGCCACCAACCAGCTCCCAATAAAGACACAGAGACTTATTATTAATTACGAATGCTCAGCCTTAGGTTAGGCTTATCCCACTAGCTCTTTTCACTTAATTTAGCCTGTTTCTATTCACACATTTTGCTCTGGGGCTTTTTACCTTTCTTTCATTCTGTATGTCCTGCTTTCCTGTTTCCTCCATGTCTGTCTGTCCAGCCCCTGGTGTCTCCCTGTCAACCCTTTTTCTTTCTCTCCCACCCCAAACCTAAATTCTTCCTACTCCTTACTCCTCCACCCACAATCCACTCCCTGGCCCGCATAAGCTTGTAACAATATCATAATGTAAAATGCATTTAGTCCAACTTCAAAAATCCCCATAGTCTATCACAGTCTCAACGATGTTTAAAAGTACAAAATTGAAGGTCTTTTCTGAGATTCATACAATCTCTTAACTGTAATCCCCCATAAAATCAAAATCAAAAAAGAGATCACATACTTCCAACATATAATGGCGCAGGATATACATTACCATTCCAAAATAAAGGACAGGAGCATAGGTAGAAAATACTGGACCAAAGCAAGACTGGAATCCTGCTGGGCAAACTCCAAACTCTGCGTCTCCATGTATGATGTCAAAACCCTCTTCAGATCTCCAATCCCTTTCATCTTTGTTGACTGCACCACACTTGTTTCTCTTGGGATGGTTCCATTCCCTGGTAGCAGCTCTCCTTGGCGGGTATCCCACTACTCTGGCATCTCTAGCATCTTGTGCTCTCCAAGACAATCCAGGCTTCTCCTTCACACATCCCTATCATCAAATCAACTGGGCATGGCGGTGCATACCTGTAATCCCACGAATGCCAAAACTGGGGATATAAAGACAGGAGGATCAGAAGTTCAAAGTCACCCTTGGCTGCATAGTTTGAGTTGGAGGCCATCCTGGGCTATGAGCAACCCCACCTATAGATTTTTTTTTTAATTCTACCCATGGGCTAGAGAGATGGTTCACCAGTTAAATGCACTGCTGTTCTTCCTGAGTTCAGTTCCCAGCACCCACATGACAGCCCACAGCCATATCACTCCAGCCCTTTTATGACTCCACAAGCCCCAGGTGCATACATGCATGTATGTGAGGCAAAGCATGCATGCACAAAAATAAAATAAATCATAAAAAAATGGAAAAGGTAAGGTAGGCATAGTAGTACATACCTTTAATCCTAGTACTTGGGAAGCAGATGCAGGTGGATCTCTGAGTTTGACACCAACCTGGTCTATATAGTAAGTTCCAGGCCAATTGGGAATACATAGTGATACTCTCTAAAAAAAATCCATCCATAACATTGCAAAACCACCCAGAGGTGGCCAGTGTTAGACAAGAAAGCATCCATCTGTCTACATGGGTTATTCCTAAGCCTCCTGCCCTCCAGGAAGGGCTGATGGAGACTACCTCTATCTTGTTCACTGTCCTATCCCTAGGTCCAACAGAGCAAGCTCTTAATATTTGCCTGTACACTTGATAAATTATTTAAAGATTTATGAGTATGGAGCATTATTGGGGACAAACTTCGACAAGTATACCTCTTACCAAGGTAGGGGCATGGGGACTAGAAAAATAAGTGAAGAGAACAAAGATGCAAATGAAAATGATAAAACAAGCATAGGGTAGTACTGGGAGGGAGTTCCAGGGAATACGGAAAATTGCCCGAATTTAATTTTCCATATGCTTTTATATCCCAATATAATGGGGGGGCAGGCAAAAAAAAAGACTTCATTAATATGATACAAAGGACAGCTAGAACAGTTACTTGCTTCAGTCCTTGAGCCACCAAGTCATTTGTTGTTTAGGCGGTGAACCCACCCTGGCCCAAGTATCCCAAGGCAGCCACTCCCTAGGTCACACCTCTTAATTCAAAAGAAGCAAGAGAAGTCGGCTTGAATTCTCTGACCTTTGGCCAGGGTGGAATGGATCTACTTGTGTGGGCCATCTTAATGTTCAAATCACCAAGTAACCGCACCACAAGTCAGAGTGTGCAGCCACACTTATTGTCAACAACTTTGAGCAAGCTAAAACTCTTTGACCTTCAGACAAGGTGGAAATAGGCTCACATTTTTGGTCCTCCACAGAGCATCCATCCGTTCTTATATTCTCAAGGCTCGTCTCCTTAGTATGAATATTCTGACTTTGTCCTATGACTAACTACAAAGAGCTGACTGCTGAGGACCTGGAGAGGAGAGTAGGGACCTAGCTCTGGCTGAGGCTAATACTTGGGTGCAATGGACAGGGTGTCACTGAAGTGTGACCCAGATCTGGAGTGAAGATGATTAAAGTGACCTTTTTTGTCACCAAGTATCCATCCTCCTTATTAGCACCCTGACTAATAATTGCCTATTTGGGGACTGGTGAGATAGTTTGGGGGGATGGTGGGATGGTTAAGAGTGCATTCTGCTCTTGCAGAGTTCTGGCCAGAATTTGATTCCCAGCATCCACATCAGGCAGCCTACAACCACCTGTAAAGTCAGCTGCGGAGGATCTGATGCCCTCTTCTGGACTCTTCAGGCACCTATACTCACATGCACATACCCATACACAGATACACATGTGTTCACATAATTTAAAATAATCATGATAAAAAGTCTTTTTTAAATTACTCTTTTTTTAATTGTACTGATCTTGGGTGCCCATCAGACTATTAAGACCTTGATGCTGAAGACCAGGTGTTCTGGTCACAGGACATAGATGAATTAATTATCACTGAACTGGATGCTTCCTCATTGCAGGCTATACCCCAGAGCCCTGGAAAGTGTTATCTACATAGGCTGCTAAGCAAGCATTGTGTCATCTAGCGTCTTACTCAGCTGAACCCTGCATGCTACATAACCAACCTTCTGGGCAAGATGTGCCCAGCAGTACTATAGTGGCACGTGTGTTACAGATGTAACCAAGCATTTGCTGATTGAATTGAGGCCAGATCCACAGGAGAGAGCTGGTACCTGTAAACCCATTTAAAAGCCTATGGCTGGGAGGGCATGAGTCCCAGTCGGGAAGCAACTACTGCTGTTTTGCTAAATGGAAATAATGTACCTGTCACATTGCCTGTTCAATAATGGTTATGCCTATAGAACAGTACTGCTTTCAACTTTGTCCAGAGAAGATTTGTACAGCAGGCAGTGGTAACAACAGAGTCCCAGAACTGGGCAGAGTGGTGAGAATAAATGCTGACTGCTCAATAATAAATGGAACAGCTATGCCACCTTCTCCAAGACTCAGAGAACAATGTAGAAGAGGAAGTGGAAGGAACGGAAGAGCCAGAGGAAGGGTGGGGTGTTGGGGAATGTTGTCTTCTGGGCATTGCATGCTGCACTCTTGAACTCAGAGCAGCTCTGATTATCTCTCTAAGACCTGAATAAGACTGGCCCTGTCAGCATCCTGTCATGAAGCTGGGAGGAGCTCAAAAGCCCCACCCTCCCTGAGGATCCGAGGGAGTTAATGGTTTGGGTGAGGGAGAGACATTTTCCTCAGTGATGTAGCCACTGGTAAGGTGCCTTTGTTGATGTGAATAACCCTCCACACATGCTCCTATAAACAATTTGAACAAAACTCATGAGGTCACCAAAGGTCTATCTTTAAGTAGTGACTGGTCAGCAAGAGGAAAGCAATCAGTTAGGAGGGAGGGACAAAAGATGGTACTGATGTGTAAGGATGATCAAATACATTACACACAAATATGAAAATGTCACAATAAAACCTATTATGTATAACTAGCATGCTAGTAAAGTTTAAAAAGTAATGGCCTCTTTCTAGGCTGTCAGTCAAGAGGCCTTGACATCTCTGGTCAATGTGACACAGGCTGAGCCAATCAGAACTTCTCCTGGGAATCTGACTCTTCATGGGAAAGACCTTGGAGATGATTGTATTATCCTTTCATTGCCACATCTGAGGAGCCCGACCAGAGAATCCCAGTGTAGCTGTCCAGGTTCCCGCCTTTTTCTCTGAAGGGACAATCAAGCATGTCGCTCTGGCAGGCCTTGCACTTCGCCTTGATTCCCTCTACCTTGCTAAAAACTGTTAGATTGCATTCCTAAAGCTAGCCCCCAAGGTCCATTCCCTCACTTGGCCACTTCCTCTCCCCACTTCTCCCCTTCCCCCCTCTGTTTCTCTCTCTCTCTCTTTCTCCCTCTCTCTCTTTCTCTCCTTTCCCCTCCATAACCCATTAAATAAATATCCAACCTCACCCTGCATGGCGTGCCTATCCATGTCTCTGTCTCTCACCCGCCACATGACTCCCTGCCCTGGACCAGCCGCCTTCGGAGACTGTGATCTCGTGGCATGCCCATCTGTCTCTCCTCGTGGGACTGGCTGCCCCATTGAGGCCTCTCACCTACCACATGGTTCCCTGCCTGAGACTCGTGACCTGCTGCAGCCACTGGGAAACTGCCTGCTGTGGTCTCAGGACCTACTGCCCACTGCCTGCCACCATTCAGGGACCTGCAGTGTGGTCTCATGGCCCATGGCCCACTGCAGCCACTTGGGGGATCCACAGCATTTTACTTTTACCACTACAGTGGTAGCCCATGCCTTTAATCCCAGCACTTGGGAGGCAGAGGCAGGCAGATCTCTGTGAGTTCGAGCCCAGTCTGGTTTATAGAGCTAGTTCCAGGACAGCCAGGGCTATACAGAGAAACCCTGTCTTGAAAAAACAAAAAAAATCTGGGATTCCTGTTGTCCTTCATTGTCCTATTCCCTCTGTCTCTTCTTCCTCTTCCCTCATCTCCCCTCCCCTCCCTTCCTCTCCTTTCTCCTTCCCTATATGAGTTACTTTTCTATTGCTGTTAAAAACTATAGTGACCAAGTCGGCTGGCAGAGGGAAGGGTTTATTTGAGGAGAGTCCACTATTGGCACAGCAGGCAGGCACGGTGGCTGGAGCAGCAAGCTGAGAACCACAGCTTTAACAGCAAGCAGGAAGCAGAGAGAGCAAACTAAGACTTGCTGGAGGCTTTGAAAGCTCAAAGCCTGCCCTCGAGTGACGTGCATCCTCCAGCACCTTCCAAGCCTCATCAAACTGCACTATCGACTAGGGACCAGGTGTTGGGTCGTTCTTATTCACATCACCTCCCTCTCCCACCCCGTTCCTTCCTTCCCTTCCTCCCCCTCCTAATCCGCAATGTGACCACTCCCTTTGCCACCTGTTCTCATCATTGCCATCCACCAGAGGTCCGAAGGGATGTGAGCCCCCTAGACCCTCACTTTGTAGGTAACCTCTCTCGGGTACTTTGTCATAGCAATGCGAAACTGACCCACACACCTGCTCATCTACCTAAAGGCTGTGTTCAAGCTTCTATCTGGTTACAGACCAATCAGAGCACACTGGGGCAGGGGCAGCCTTGTTTCTGTATCGCCCAGGGAGAGGTATCCAGGCACAGGCTGTTAACCAGTTAGAGGGGAAGTGTTTTGTTGTCCTAGCAACCAGTCGAGCTACATTTCATGCATCCTGCCTGGGTACCAGCTTAGCACCAGGAAACTTGAATGCTCTGGGGAAAGAGGCACTCTCCAGGGTATTCCTACAACTATTTCCTCTTCCTTTGCTTCCCTGCCGGGGCCTGCCCAGCCCAGGGCTTTGCACAGAGTAGGGTATTCACATGATTCATAAGTAAGCCCTCAGGAGATAAGAGGAAAAGTGAAGACCAAGAGAAAGGACGGGGCGAGAGAGTCCAGTCTGCCCTAGAAAAAAATCTCATTGGGGCTTTCCTGCCTCTTCTCTCCCCTAGCCCAAAGCGCTTATTAATGCGCTTGTTTGAAATAAGCACTGGAGTGGGCGTGAAGAAAAAAAAAAGGTGAAAATAACGGCAATGCCTTGGGTAAGGAAGGGGGCTGTGCTCCGTGGATGACCGAGATTACCCGTGGCCTCGTTTTCGGCCTCATTTTCTGTTCGCGCCGTTTTCAGGAACGGTTGTAATCCTCAACAGAAACAGCCTCAAAAGAGGTTAGCTGGTTTGCCAAGGTTAAGTGCGGATGCAGCACTCAGCTGGCCTGCGCCGCCACCAAAGCCGGGGCTGTGGGCCAGGCTTGAGCATCTGGAGAAGACTGCAGTCCTAATTACAGAGCGAGCCAGGGAACAGCAGGCCTGAGTGGTGCTGCCACCCAGTGACAAGATAGAGAACTGCACACACCAATTTTGGGGCTCTGTTTCCTGCCTAAACTGACCACTGGAATAACTGACCTGGTTAAGGCAGTCACACCTTCCTTGCTCTGCCAGGAGTGGGACGCACAGCTGTGACTCTAGATGTCAGCTGCCACCTCTCTGGGAACCCCAGAGTGCAATATAAAGGGATGCATAGATGAATGACAGGGAGCTCTCTATGGTTTAGGGGTTCTACCTGGTCTCCACACATCACCTCTGAAGACATTCGATGTGAGGGTCAAAGTTCATCCCATACCCCCCGCCCCCCCTGTCTGTCCTGTTCTGTTCTGTTCGGCTCCAGTCATCAGGCACTAGCTAGCTCTCTGGTTGCAGTTCACAGGGCAGGGACTTGAACCCTGCACGTTGGCCTCAAGGGTTTCTGCCCTTCCAGGCTGCCCTGTGCCCCACTTCTTGTCGGTTGGATTCACCTGGTGAGACCTGTTTGTGTCAGCCTAGTCATTCAGGCACAATGACTCAAGAGTCAGCGGGGTAGGGGGCTGTGTCAGCAGGTTGGCTTTCTAGACGTTTACGGCAGTGAGGAGTCACTTCAGTCTGAAATGTGTGACTGTCTAGTGATTTCTGTCTCAACTGAAAAACGGACATGTGTGAGCCACGAGCAGAAAAACGGAAGCCCTTCCCCACTTCTGCTCCCTGCGCATTCCATAGCTCCTTTCTGGGTCTTCTCTTTCCCCAGGTCCATGACCCCTGAACGACAGAAGCCAGAGCTTCTGTTCCCTCTCAGACATGGGCCTCAGCATCCTGTTGCAAGCGGGAAGAGGATAAAGGGTCACTCCTTAGAAGGAAGGCCGCCTCAGTAAATGTGCGCCTTGCTCTGGCCAAAAGTAACCCTAGCTGCTTGGTCTAGTTCTCAAGAGTTGCCTCCAACATGGATAATTTGTATGGCAAATCCATACTAGGTTATGTACTACTCTTCTGGCTAGTTTTATGCCACTTTGATGCAAGCTGTTGTCATCAGAGAGGGGACCTCGTTTGGGAAAAATGCCTCCCTAAGATCAGGCCGCAGGAAAGGCTGTATGGCACTTTCTCAATTAAGAATCGATGGAGGGGGGGCCCAGTCCATTGTAGGTAGTGCCATCCCTGGGCAGGTGGAACTGAACTGTATAAGAAAGCAGGCTGAGCAAACCACGAGGAACAAGCCAGTGAGCAGCACCCCTCCACAGCCTCTACATCAACTCCTGCCTCCAGGTTCCTGCACTGTTTGGGTTCCTGTCCTGACTTCCTTCAATGATGATAGTGATATGGAAGAGTAAGCCTAGTAAACCCTTTTCCCTCCAAGTTGCTTTTGGTCATGGTGCTTCATCACAGCAATAGTAACTGTAACTGTAATTAGGACAGAAATTGGTGCCAAGATCATGGGGCATTACTGTGACAGACATGACTATGGTCCTTTTGGGAGAACTGTGGAACTTTGGGTGAAAAAACAAAATCAAATGAATGTTCAAAACTTGGTGAACTGTTGGGAGAAAAGGGCGTTGAGAGAAATTCAGATGGGTCCTGGCTTGTGAAGCTCAGAACGCCTTCAAAACCAGTACCTCCTGGGTGACACTTATGCTACCGAGTCTGGCTCTCAGCTCAAGGCACAACTTTGGCCACCTCTGGAAAGGGAAGTTTGAGAATTATGTAAAGACTTTCGTGGCTGCTGCATATTGAGACAGGGTTTCTCTGTGTAGTTCTGGCTGTCCTAGAATTGGCTTTGTAGACCAGGCTGGCCTCGAACTCACAGAGGTCCACCTGCCTCTGCCTCCCGAGTGCTGGGATTTAAGGTGTGCACCACCACTGACCAGCTGCATATTTGCTGGGTTTTGTTTGTTTGTTTTTTTGAGACAGGGTTTCTCTGTAGCTTTGGAGCCTGTCCTGGAACTAGCTCTTGTAGACCAGGCTGGCCTCAAACTCACAGAGATCTACCTGTCTCTGCCTCCAAAGTGGTGGGATTAAAGGCGTGCGCCACCACCATCCGGCTATATTTGCTGTTTTCAATTAAGAGTCTATGGTTCTGGTTAACTGGGTCTAAAGATTAACAAGAGACCAGCACCATGGAAGTGAAACCTCCGCTTTACAGGGGAATTGATGCTGGTCAGCTGGGGCTGAGAAATCAGTGATGGAAGAGACCAGTGCCACTGAGGTGTGAGAGTTGGGGAAGTGTGAGAGTCAGCACACAGAAGCTGTGTTCCAGAGGTGGCCGAGGTTGTGCCTTGAGCTGAGAGCCAAACTTGGTAGCGTAAGAGTCACCCAGGTGGTACTGATTGTGAAGGCATGAAGGGGTCATGGAGAACAGCTGAGGCTGGGCACTGTGAGAGGCCTGAAGAGGCCATTAGTGAAGGTGCAGCCTCTGTAACAGCTGAAGGCCCAGGACTGGACAGGTCATGCGGAGAAGTTGTGGCTTGGCACCATGGGGAGAGCCCAGGAGAGGCTATTGGTGAAAATGCAGTCAAGTTGCTGAAGACCCTAGCATTTTGGAGATTCCAGTACCTTGGGAAGACCACAGAGAACAGCATCGGAGTGGAGTGGAGCCTGCTGGAGCCTGGAAGTCAAGCTGTGTGCGCTGCAGAGGGTGGGGCCAAAGTGACCCAAGCCCCTTGGAGGAGCCCAGAAAATCAAGAGCGAATCTCAGACATTGAGTTATTTACACTGTTGGAGTTTGGTTTGGTTTTGTTCAGACTGTGACTGTGCCCTGGTTCTTCCCTCTTGAAGTGAAAAAAAAAACAATTATTTTATATTTTATAGGAGCCTACAGTTGAGAGACTTTGAATGTGTAAAAAGGAAATTTTGGCTGGGTGTGGTGGGGCACACCTTTAATCCCAGCACTTAGGAGGCAGAGGCAGGCAGATTCCTGGGAATTCAAGGCAAGTTTGAGCTACATAACCATTTCCAGGACAGTCAGGGCTACACAGAGAAACCCTGTATTGAAAAACCAGAGAGAGAAAGAGACTTTGTATTTTAAAAGAAACTGGATACTTTTAAAGAGACAACTTTTTTTTTCTTTTTTTTTTTTTTTTCCGAGACAGGGTTTCTCTGTGGCTTTGGAGCCTGTCCTGGAACTAGCTCTGAAGACCAGGCTGGTCTCAAACTCACAGAGATCCGCCTGCCTCTGGCTCCTGAGTGCTGGGATTAAAGGTGTGCGCCACCACCACCCTAAAAAGACAACTTTTAAAGTATTTGAACTTGTAAGGCTGTAGGACATAAGTTTGTAAAATGTTTTATATTTTGATGTCTTTATTAATATGTGATCTTGGGGATGAAAAACTCCTGGATTCTTGGACTTTCCATTGGTAGACAGTATTGTTGGACAAGCAAGACCACAACCTATAAGCCACAACATTATATATATATTCTATCAGTTTTGTTTCTCTAGAGAACCCTGACTAATACTACATAAACTGGTTGCCATAGTGACAAAATAAACATGGTGTTGATAGTAACAGCAAATACCAGGTGATGTGCCCCATGGTAATTTTTTTTTTTTAGATACTTGAAATACGTAGATTTGATCAGTCACCTAAATCAGCAATTTCTTACATTTGGCGGTCCCTGGGCTGCTTTGAAGGTTTCTTGTAAACTACAGATCCTCAACTTCCCTTTACAAAACATACGTGAACTATTCCATTTTTGGCAATAGGATTCTAGGCGTTGATAGACTCCCAAAGCTTCCACGGACCTCAAGGTACAAAATGTCCACCCGTCCACAGAGCAGTCTCCCAAGACTCAAGGAACACAGCTGCCGATGGAAACCAGGGCATGGGGTACACAACGCTGGGATGGAATCCTAGTAGGTGCTCTGTGGCCACCACAGAGGGATAAGCCAGGCTGCAGAGGAAGTCACTTGACAGGAAGCAGGACCTAGGACTTGGGGCCAAAGCAGTTTGTCAGCTCTGACACAAGGCATCAGTGAGCAGGAAGGAGCAGGGATGAAGGGGGCAATGAGGTGAGGGACAGATGAAGGTTATCTGATGTAGATTTGAAAATAAATTGTTAGAACTTGGAAGGTTAATAGGTTTTTAAATAATGCATTCACATATTAAAGTGTCTCTTTGACAAATTGGTCCTGTTCTAAAGTCAAGCGTCCAGTAATCAAATGACTGGACCTTAGAGATGGCTGGTGGTACATGGAACAGGAGCCCAAGGGCACGCACGCGCGCGCACACACTTTACTATAAACAGTCTCTCCCATGATTCACCTAATATCTGGAAGGCTATAATTAGAACTTCATTCCGTGACTTTAGGTGTTTATTAAAATAGAATGCAAATGTTTCCAGCAAGGAAGACACTTTGCCGTATCAGCCAATTATGCTATTGAAAGGGTTTTTGCTTGCTCCTTCTCCAATGTCTTGTTTTGGATTCACAGGACAGAGGTAATAAAAACAACTAAAGGCTGAAGGAAAGGTATGAGAGGGGAAGACGAGAGGGTGGGACCAAAACCAGATTGAGTATACTGTGACTTCTAGAAAGATTGGTCTTGATTTTTATGGCAGTTCAAATGAGTAGTTTCTTCAAGAATAAATCGCAGAGGGCTGTAGAGATAGTGAAGAGGTTGAGAGCACTTGCTGCTCGTGCAGAGGACTCAAGGTCAATCCCCACATGGGGTGGCTTACAATCCATGACTCTGTTCCCTTTTCTGGCTCCCATGGAACCAGGAATGCACATGGTGCTCATACGCACAGGTAAATAAACCCTCACAAAAATAAAAATGCAGATCTTTAAAAAAAAAAGGAACAACGAATTGTGCCCATCAAAATATTAGTCACCGTTCTTGCCACAATTGCATCCTAAAGTGTGATTTTATGTTACATTGTATTCAGCAGTGTGATTTTATGTTACTAAATTATCCCTATGCTTTCCATTAGGAGGAACTGCTTTTGCAGCAGTGTGTATGTGTACACTTCATCTCTGTGTGTGTGCTGTGTGTATGCTCTGTATATGCACTGGGCATGCATGTACACTGGGTGTGTACATACTCTGTGTATGAACTGAGTTTACACTGTGTGTATGTTTATACTGTGGTGTACACTGTGTATATGAACTGTGTATACTGTGTGCATGCGTACACTCTGTGTGTGTGTGCACACTTGGTTGTGCATACTGTGTATCACTCTCAGTGTACATACACATTCAAACTAAATAGTTTTGTTTTGTTTTTAATGAGAAAGGATGCCAGGTGTGGTGGGCCCAGGCTTTAAGTCCACCTTTAAGCAGAGACTGGTGGATCTCTGTGAGTTTGAAGCCACCCTGGACCACATAGTGAGACCCCATCTCAAAGAGAGGAGGAGGTGGCTGGAGAGATGGCTCAGCAATTAAGAGCACTTGCTGCTCTTCTAGAGGACATAGATTCAACCCCCAATGGCTCCCACCGTAACTCCAGTCCTACACCCTAGGGAATCCACCACCCACTTCTGGCCTCCGGGGGGTGCTGCACACATGTAGTGCACAGATATACATGCAGACAAAACACCCATGCACATAAAACAATTTTTAAAAACATTTAAAGAGCAAGAAAAAAGTCAGGTAAGGCCAGAAAAAAACCTATCAAACATATATATATATATATATATATATATATATATATATATATATATATATATATATATAGTGAAACCACACCTAGATTCTAATGTCATCTGAGAATCACACAGACCACTGTGATAGGAGACTAGGGTTACAGGCAGCTAAAGCGTAGGAGTGCTCCCAGGTCACAGAAATCGTTCTTAAGAAGGAAGAAGGCTGAGGAGGAGGAAGCTGGGCAGAGTCAACATGCAGGAATTACAAGGCTTGCCAAGCCCTGACAAGCACAAGTGGCTTGATTTGGTGGTGACTTGAGGAGCCATAATGCCAGCTGGGATAGGTGAGACTCGGGACTCGCTGATTTTCATGCCATTTGACTGTTGGTTTTCATGAGAATTAACATTCTGAATTTAAAGTAGATCCTCTGGAGGGCGGCATAGTACCACATGGCTATCATCCCAGCACTGGAGAGGTAGAGCCCAGAGGGTCAGGCGTTCACGGTCGTCTATGTTATCTGGAGGTCTGCCTGTTTTGCATGAAACCCTGTCTCCAACACTATATATATATACATACATACATGTATACACACTTGGTATGGGTGTAAACTCAGAGATCTGCCTGCCTCTGCCTCCTAAAAGGCATGCACCACCATACCTGCCCAGCTTTTTTGTTGGTTTGTTGGTTTGTTGTTTTTCAACATGGTCTCACTTTGTAACCCTGGCTGGCCTGGAACTCACTATGTAGGGCATGCTGGCCTTAAACTCACAGAGATCTGCCAAGTGCTGGGATTAAAGGAGTAGCCTGGGTGACCACAACACCCTCCTGTGAGGCCCCTCTGCCCCCAGCATGGCTGGATTCTCTTCAAAGCAATCAGCCATCTCTCCCAGAGTCAGATAGGACACCATGCGTCTGCTGTAAACCTCCTCGTGGCTCCTTTGGTCTTAGGATCCGGCTCCTTCCTTCCTCCTCTTTCCCTCCCTCCTCCCATTCTTCCTTTGCTTTCTCCTTCCTGTCTTCTCTTTCTTCCCACCTTCCCCCTCCCACCCTACCTCTGTCTCTCACTTCTGCCCTTTCCTCTTCCCCAGCTATGCTAGTTAGGTTCAATTCCAAAATAAATAAAACAAACAAACAAACCTCTCCTTCCCAGCTCAGGGTCCATTCACATTTGTCCTCTCTGACTAGACTGCTTTTCTCAATCTTGCCAACTCCAATTCCACTCTTAAGATCTCTAGCACATCTTTACGAAACATTAAGGATGACCCTCAGAGCTCTTACTCCTTAAGAACAAACAAGCAAACAAACAAAAACCCCTGATGTGTACATGGGAGTGCTTGATTGGCATCTACCATGACTATAAACTCCTGGAAGCTAGGAAGGGACCACTGTTTTGCTCAGTGGGTCCTCAACTCCTACTCCCAAGGCTTATGTCTTAACTGTGTGTCAGGACTCTATCCAAACATCTCTCTGAGAAGCCCGCTAGCTCCTGGCTTTGCCAGCCTGTGACCCAGAATAACCCTCTTCCATTGCAATCACTATGGTACCCTGAGACAATCTATCCCCCAACTACTGTGTGGCTGCTTGGAGGGCAAGAACCCCATTTTTGTTGGTTTCTTTGCTCTACCCCAGGGCCTGACGTGTGGGAGATTAGAGTGGTGGATGAATGAGCAAGCTCTCAGTTCTCTGGGCCCAAGTTTTATCCCCATAAATATCAGGGCAGAGCCCAACAGTTCTGGCTCCAGAACCACAGGGCCCTACCCAGTGGGCGCCACTCTGCTTTTTCACCCCACATGCCTTTCTCCTGTTGCCCTGGCACCAGAACCGCCCTCTGCATACAGATCCTCTTCTCTACTATGCAAAGAGGGCCTCACACCCTGGGCTTTCTATAGATTATGCAAAAAACAAAACTCCTTTCCTCTTTGGCTTTATTTTAGTTACATCTCATTTCTTGAAGGGACATTTTTGCTTGTTATTCATTAAGAAGCATTAAAAACCTATATTAAACTTTGAGGCCACCTGAGATGGGACTCGTCTAGGAAACTAGGCAAGGAGTTAGTCCCTAGCCCTCGTGGGTACCAGACATGGAGCTAAGATTGGGGAGTTTGGAGATGAACAGGGCATGATCCAGAAACTCGGACTCACAGAAGTAGATACTTGAAGAAGTCAGTAAGGCTTTATGAGAGAATGTGACAGGAATTGCCATCAAGATACACACATAGGGTGGGTCAAAGCCTCTAGATACACCAGGGTGTGGGGGAAGGCTTCCTGATGCACCAACGCTTCATGCACCAAGGCTTCCAATGGCTCGTGCGAGGCACGCTGGGTTCATGATGCTGGCGGGAACCGCAGGCGGTTCCACGTCTGGAGCAAAAGAGGGGAGTGGACAGTGGTGGGCAATGTGGCTCAAATAATGTCACAAAAGCTAATGTTTTAGGTAGTCCCTGTAAAATTTGAGACTGGGGAATGACCTGAAAGAGTCTAAGACAAACCCATGAAGTGGCCTGGTGGTGAACTGGCAGGATTAAGAACAACAGACGAGAGTGAGAGACCTAGAGAGTCCAAACCAAGATGGCAGCAATGGGAAAGGACTGGAGGAGATTGGGGAGTGAGCCTCGGGAGAGACTGGAGGAAAGTTCCAGGCCATTCTCAGGCTCTGGGTTTCTACGAGGCTGGCAATGCTATTCCCCCCGGAGGATTGCAGAGGGGTTGACCTTAGCATAGTTCTGGGGATAGAAGAGACACAAAAAGGTCAGAAATGAGTTTATAAAGTTTCAGGAGTGGGTAACAGGGAGCGGGTAGTGGGCCTCCGACTCCACACCCAGGGTGGCTGAGGCAGCCTGACCCATCTTTGGAGAATACAGCTTAGCTGAGGAGACATTTATCTCCACCGAGGCCAAGGGTTTGGAGTCACAAGTGTCCATCTTAGCACTAACGTTGTCAAACCCAGAGCTGTCCGCACCCTAGGTACCACCTGAGGGGCTTTGCCAAATTGTCCTCTCTCTCTATTAAATTTGATTCGACTTAGCCTGTTTATGTGGTTTATGTATCTCTACATTATGTGTATGCATACATGTGTGTACAGGTGTGTGTGAGTGTGTGTGTGTGTGTGTGTGTGTGTGTGTGTGTGTGTGAGAAGGCCAGAGGTTGATGTAGGACATCTTCCTCAATTGCTTTCCACCTTATTTTTTGAGACACAGTCACTCGCTGAACCTGATTCAGCAAGTAGCTGAACCCGGCCCCAGGAACCCTCCCGTCTCTACCTTCCGTGCTCTGTGATCACAGGCATGCCCTGCCCGTGCCCAGCTTCACATGCGTGTCCTGGTGATCCAAACCCACATCCTCATGTTTGCCCAGCGAGCTGCTTCCCTAGCCCTGATTCAACTTTACATTTGGGGTTGGACATTTTATTTTATTTTTTAATGAAAGGCCTGCATGGTTTAAGAAATCAAATACTTCTGTCCGAAACATCAGTTGCTTAGTCATCCTTTCTGGCTCTCCTGAGGCAATTACTCTAACCTCAGATTATTCTCGTGGTGTTTAACACCAAGCTCTAAATCACACGCCTATAGGGAGACTTGCTGCTCTTTTCCATATTACATAGACGGCGGTTTAACTCCGTGTGCCCCATGCTCACCTCAGTCACACACACATGCTTACTTCCTAGTCCCAATTAATTTATAGCAAGTCTCAATGAATTTATTTATTTATTTTTTTTGTTTTTGTTTTTCGAGACAGGGTTTCTCTGTGGCTTTGGAGCCTGTCCTGGAACTAGCTCTTGTAGACCAGGCTGGTCTCGAACTCACAGAGATCCGCCTGCCTCTGCCTCCCGAGTGCTGGGATTAAAGGCGTGCGCCACCACTGCCCGGCTCCTCAATGAATTTATAGCAACCAAAATTACTTTTCTTGAATTTTTATTTATCTTATTTATTTTTGTCTGCGTGTTTTGCCTGAATGTACGTGTGTGGGCCACTTGTATGTCGGTTGCCCGTAGAGGCCAGAAGAGAGCGTCAACTCTCCTGGAGTTGGAGGGTTGTGGAGTTGTTGCCCAGTCTGAGCAGTGCTAAGAAGCAATTGCCAGTCCAGTGAAAGGGCAGGGTGTGTTCTCATCAACCACCAACCATCTCTCCAGCCCCAGACCTACCTTTTGAGAGTTCTTATGAAACTACTGTTCTGTTTTGCCCACATCCCCAATCTCCCTGATATGTTCGGTCTCTTTGTCTTCTGGCTTCTGAAATCCCATGCTGGGTCTACTCGAGCCTAGGACATGCCCAATACAGTGTCTCTCACTAACTAGACAAAGATAGACACAGATTCTCAGTTAGAATTTGCGAGAAGCGTGGGGAGGTAAGGAAAACAGAAGATTGGTGAACAGGCAGTGTTACACATCCAAGTTACTCATAAATGACTCAGGAACAGCCTTGCAAAGTCCAAGCACTGGGAGAAAAGCTGGGGCCTCAGTCTAACTCCGTTTGGTTGGAGATGAAGCCTTCCCATGCCCTACGGCACTCCATGCCTCCCATGCCCAGCCCTTGTTTAAATGGTGGGAGGCTGACATTTTTCACTTAGGGTTTTCATGCTTCCAGTGTAAGCTGCTCTTAACCACCACGGGGCAGACTTCGCTATTATCATCCTGGGGCCTAGGGGGTAGGAAAGCTGGAGTTCACAGTTGCAGAGGTTCCTTCATTCCCTGGGAATTGGGCTCCACCCCAAACCAGAAAGAAATTCCTAAGATGAGTAGGCCCATTTCCTTCAAGGTGTGCCTGCCTGCAGATTCCTGTAGATAGGACACAAGTAGAAAGAACACGTAAGGTCAGGTGTGGTGGTGTAGGCTCTAATCCTAGCACTCGGGAGGCAGAGGCAGGCATATCTGAGTTCGAGGCCAGCCTGGTCTACAGAGCGAGTTCCAGGACAGCCAGGGCTAAACAAAGAAACCCTGTCTGGGAAAAGAAAAGAAAAGAACACATATAGGATGCTACTCAATACATGGCTTTATGATGGATGAATAAAAAACATCTGTATTTAACATCTACCTAATTTTTATAGCGTTGTCTGCCCCCTGGTGGAAGTCAACCAGAAATACACACTACTCTACTGACTGCCCGATTAGCATTTTTTTTTTTTTACCACTAAAAACAATTTATGTACATTATCAGAACTATTAGCAACACTAGCAGGACTCCGAAAGTTGGGAGTGGTATGGTTTTTGTTTCTGTTTTTTTTTTTTTTTTTTTGAGACAGGGTCTTTCTGTGTAAACTCTGGTTGTCCTGGAACTCACTACATAGACCAGGCAGGTCTCAGACTCTAAGAGATCTGCCTGCCTTTGCCACCCAAGTGCTTGGATTAAAGGTGTGCACCACTATGCCTGTCTGAAACAGGAGTGACTACGCTCATTCGAAAGGTGTAGAGTAATTAATTCACCAAGGTCCCAAAGAACACCATTTTTAATCTAAGCAGACTGAATCCAGAGCTCACAACAAACCCAACCCACTCCACAACACAAACAAGCTCAAATCTTGCTTGAATCTCAGGTTAGACCCTGGGGTTGCGTCTAGACTGCAGCACTGCTCTAGAGTGTAGGAGAAGTCTCACGGAACAGGATCCTGCCTTACAGCTGTTTATTCCGATTCTGACTAACGTGGAAATATGAAGAACAAGTCTTTCTCTTTCTCTCTCTCTCTTTCTCTCTCTCTCTCTCTCTCGCACGGTCCCAGTTTCCTTATCTGTCAAATGGAGAATATACTGTAAGGGCCGGCAATGTGGCTCAGTTGATTCAGAATTAGCTTAGTACATACAGGGCCTGGGGTTTGATCCCCAGCACTGAATAAACCAGATGTGATGGCCACACTTTCGATCCCAGCACTTGGGAGGTGAAAGGCAGAAGGAACTTGAGGACGATGTGGGCTGCATAAGACCCTGTCTCAAAAACACATGTGAGAATTTGAGAAGAGATCGTCTCAGGAAGGGTTCAGAAGGCTTTTAAGAAAGCAAATGTTCTGTACTCCCTGGAGAAGGAGGAGATCGTTGGAGGAACTGGAAGAGCTTGGAATAGTAAATGACTGCAGAAACTCTTCAATGGGGTATGAGTTCTTTCTACAAATATCCTATAATATAATGAAAGCCTCCATAATTTTTACCAAAAAAAAAAATACGTGTTTCCAAGAAGCATTCTATCCCCCCCAACAGAACTAGCCAACCTGGTTTTCTCTGCCGGGAACCAGTAGTAAGTCTTCCCTGGGGGGCACTCAAATTTAGCTATGTGTTAGGTTAGTCCTAAAGTGGGTCCCAGATATCCCTAGATGGTTGATTTGCGGGTCAGCCTGGACATCTAGAATGTTAAGGTTCTCCAACCTGTAACAGGCCCCCACAACCAACTCCATGATGGAAGTACCATTTAGGCCATAAAATTCAACATGTAGACAAGACCACATGCCAAAAATGAAAACAAAGACCTAATTCATCAAAGTTCATAGTTCTGGGAAAGTCTCTAAATATACTGACCTTGCTTCTGTAGTTCAGCATCTGACTAACTATTCTTGCTAACTGAGGTGTGTCATCCCAGAAAATGGTTTTTGTGTTTAAAAACTCACCCTGAGAAAGACTCAGTGTTACACTGGGATCCTGAACACCCAAGTGTAGCCTCCAGCTGGCAAATAGACTTTCTATTGGCTTAGACCTATATTCAAGCTGTCTTCTCTGGTGAATACTCCACAGCACCACACATTACCATTGATTCTTTGTTTGTTTGTTTGTTGAGACAGGGTTTCTCTGTGTAGCCCTGGTTGTCCTGAAACTCACTTTGTAGACCAGGCTGACCTCGAATTCACAGAGATCTACCTGCCTCTGTCTCCCAAGTGCTGAGATTAAAGGTGTGCACCACCACCACCTGGCCCATTGATTCTTTTTTTTTTTTTGAGACAGGGTTTCTCTGTGGCTTTGGAGCCTATCCTGGAACTAGCTCTTGTAGACCAGGCTGGCTTTGAACTCACAGAGATCCGCCTGCCTCTGCCTCCCGAGTGCTGGGATTAAAGGCGTGTGCCACCACCGTCCGGCCCATTGATTCTATTTTTAAAAGCTTATATTATTATTATTATTATCATCATCATCATCATCATCATCAACATCATCATTATTATTTACATTTATGTTTGTGTGTATGTGTGCTGGTCCCTGAGGCTGAAGAAGGTATGGAATTCCCTGGAGCTAGATTTACAGATGGTTGTGAACCATTCAATGTGGGTGCTGGGGACTGAACCCGGGTCCTCTGGGAAAGCAGCAAGCCCTCTTAAACCCTGAGCTCTATCTCTTCACCATCACCCATTCTTTTATAAGATTTATTTATCTATATATTTTATGTGCATGAGTGCTCTGTCTTCATGCATACCAGAAGAGAGCATCAGATCCCATTACAGATGGTTGTGATCCTCCATGTAGGTGCTAAGAATTGAACCCAGGTCCTCTGGAAGAACAACCAGTGCTTTTAAGCACTGAACCATCTCTCCAACCCCACCACCACCCGTTCTTGATCCTAACATGCAATTCATGCTGTGAACACTACCCCAGAACTTTGAAAAGAGGGCGTGGGGAGGACAAGGAAACCGTACTGCCCAGAGGCCCTCAGGACCCAATGTGCGAACATATTAATCACCTGGAGGTTTTGTTCAAATGCAGCTTCTGATACAGGTGGTATGAGTGAGCCTGGGAATCTGGGCTCTTCCCCTTTAACAAGCTCCCAGGGACCAGGCATAATGGCATACACCTGTCATCCCAGCATTTGTGGGGCAAGAGGACCTGGAGTTCAAGACCACCCTGGGCTACATTGAGCAACTGTGTCAAACAAACCAACAGTTTCTCAAGAGTTGCCCAGACTGCTCAGTTGTATGGTAGCTTGAATGATGAGAAGTATGGCCCTTCAGGCCAGCTGGGACCTTAAGAAATTGACTCAGTCTAAGAGGCTCTGTTTTCTTGTCCATAAAATGGGGGCAAGAAGACCGAGGGCTTAGCTCAGTGGTTTCAAAGCCTGGTGTGCATGCCCATATACCATAAACATACACAAATACAGATGCACACACAGGGCGAGTAATAGCAACTACATCGCAGAATTCCCGGGATGCTCACACATAAAGTAATGTGTTAAGTAAGCATGTTTACTCCAGTGCAACAAATGCTGGCATTTGGCCAGGATACCCAACATTCGTGGAATGAATTAACAGTCAGGGATTGTTCTAAGGGCTATTTCACCATCCACATTTTGTAGAAGAAACTGGGGCTCAGAGATGGTGTGCCTATTGTTCCACACCTAAGTTGTTATCCGAACGTTTGGTTTCTTCATCACTCTCATGCAAGTCAGCATGTCTTCCCTTGCAGGTCTTGCTTCAAAGCTGCGAAGGGGTGATTCTCAGGGGATCGGCAGGTGGCAGGCGAGGACAACAAGGCTTCCAGAACCACTTAACACCGTGCCCAGAGCCAGCTCAGCCAGCTGAGCTTCCGACAGCTTCTGCTCTAAGCTGTGCTGGGCTCCCGGGGTTCCGTTCCCTCGGAGCAGGCCTCGGGGACCCGTCAGAGACTAAACAGCCCTTCAAGTTTTTGTCCATCAAGATGAGACCTCATCAGCCAGAAGGGCCGCGAGAAAATCAAGCTCTCCACAGCCCTCCTTTGACCAGAGACGCCAGCTGTCACCCCGAGCGCTCAGCCCCGGGAGTGGAGTCCAGGGAAGAGGAAGAAAGTCCAGGATTCGTCCCGGATCCCCCCAACCCCCGAGAGCTTTGGGGACCCCGGGCCTCGGTGCACGCGCTCTGGCCGGGAGAAGACTCTGACCTCGGAAGGACACGCGGGATCGTCCACCAGAGTCCTCCAGGAGTGGCGGGGCGGGGGAAACAAATGAATTTAGGGGCTGTGTAGGGGGTGGGAGCTAACCGGGCGGTTTCCATGGCGCCCCGGACGTGGTGGAGGAATGCACCCCAAGCTATGGCGAAACAAGCGCGGTGCCCTGCGAGACCTACTCAAGAAGGCACCGGAGCCTGGGTGGGAGGGGTCGCGGGGCGTGGGGAGCCGGGCAGGCCGGGGGCGGGGCGGTCACGTGCGCCCGAGGGGGCGAGGCCCCAGCCTGCCCGGGAGCGAACCGAGCCGGCCCAGTAGCAGCAGTTCAGAGAGCAAACTTTTTCCAGGACGGTCTACACTTCATCTGGGAACTCCAGGCTGAAACCGCGTGGAACGTGTGGCGAAGAGTCTGCGGCCGACTTAGTGACAACAGTTTGAGAGGGAGGGAACAAGGATCCTCAAAGACCAGCGAGAGGAGTTTGGAAGTGAGCGCGGGAAGCCCATTCGCTGCCTCTAAACAGCTGAGGTCTTGGTTTCTCCGCGAACAGAGGTTCGCTCCTACAAGTGTCCCCTTAGCTCTAGCGGACAGACGAAAGACTGAAAGACAGTAGGAGTCAGCTCGTGTCCGGGGCTCAGGAGCACACTGTGGTCATGGTGAATGAAAGTCCCAAGCAGGAGGAGAGCAATGACAACCCTGCGCCCGAGTCCTCATTCCAGACGGACACCAGCAACTCCACCCATCCCAGCGTCTCCATCCATCCCAGCGTCTCAGGCCATCCCAGCGTCTCCATCCATCCCAGCGTCTCAGGCCATCCCAGCGTCTCCATCCATCCTAGTGTCTCGGGCCATCCCAGCGTCTCCATCGATCCCAGCATCTCTGTCCGCCCCAGCAGTTCAGCACCCCCTAGTACCTTGGCTCAACCCAGCGGCGTGACCCATCCCAGTAGCTCAGGTCGGGAAGGCAGCGTGATCAAGGTGAGCAAGCGCCGTTGGGCCGTGGTCCTGGTGTTCAGTTGCTACTCCTTGTGCAACGCCTTCCAGTGGATTCAGTATGGTTCCATCAATAACATCTTCATGACCTTCTACGGCGTCAGCGCCTTTGCCATCGACTGGCTGTCCATGTGCTACATGCTGGTTTACATCCCTCTGCTCCTGCCCGTGGCCTGGATGCTGGAGAAATTTGGTCTTCGCGCCATCGCTATCACTGGCTCAGCTCTCAACTGCCTGGGGGCCTGGGTGAAGCTAGGCAGCCTGGAGCCTCACCTCTTTCCAGTCACAGTGGTGGGTCAGGTTATTTGCTCGGTGGCACAGGTCTTCATCCTGGGCATGCCTTCACGCATTGCTTCGGTCTGGTTCGGGGCTGATGAAGTGTCAACCGCTTGCTCCCTGGCTGTGTTTGGCAATCAGGTGAGTAGAGGAGTATGTGTGTATGGCTGTGCCAAAGAGAAAGCATCTCACCATGATGGGGCTGAATATGTTGGAGGGTACCCGACTTGACCCTCGATGTGGGAGGCTGCAATTTTCTGGTTCACAGCCTTTATGACTCTGGGTGTCTTTGTGGTTGGGTGTGACTGTCAGTGACATTGTAAGGTCAATGGGGGGTGTCACAAACAAGGGACTTTTTCTTTCATCCATTAATGGTGTTTCTCCATCAACCTGTGTCAGTCCACCAGTTTGGCTTTCTCTGACAGCACTCATTGACCCCTGGATGTTTAGGTGTCTTTGGAATTTGGCATATTGTTTTTAGCTGGACCTAGAATGCAGAATTCCTTCTATGTAGAACTGTGGGCTGGGCTGTTCTTACAACCTTTACACACAGCTGAACCCAGGACATAGAGAACAATGCTTTGTCCTAAACTCCCTCTCTGGGGTTTAGAGCCAAGACCAGCAGGGTAGAGTAGAAATCTCACTGTGAACTTCCAAGAAGGTTCTGGTCTAAGCACCTAATATCTTAATCTCCCCTCTTTCCTCCTTTGGGCCAGCAATCCCCAATTCTTTTGACCTTAGTGTGGTTCTGGTCCAGAAACTTGAGCATACTGTGAATCGGATTGTGACTATTCGAAGCAAAGCAGAAGTTTATGAGGTGCTTCTTTAATGGGAGCCACTATCCACAGGCTCTCACTTTTTCCAAGCATTTGCTGTCCAAGCAGCTGTTAGGCCACTGGTCACCCTTGGCTTTCATAAGCGTATTTTGTCTTATCAGTTCATTTAGAAAATGTAACTTCTGACTTAGTGAGATAGCCTAGAAGTTAGAAGCACTTCCTTCTCTTGCAGAGGATCAGAGTTAGATTCCTAGCACCCATGTTGGGTGGCTCACAACTACTACTAACTCCAGCCAAGGAGAATCTGATGCGTCTGCCCTCCTAAGGGCACCAGCACTTATGTGTACATACCCATAGATACAATTAATAATA
The DNA here is from genome assembly GCA_004026605.1 of Ondatra zibethicus. Classification (NCBI taxonomy): domain Eukaryota; kingdom Metazoa; phylum Chordata; class Mammalia; order Rodentia; family Cricetidae; genus Ondatra; species Ondatra zibethicus. The sequence goes on along the minus strand of PVIU01003423.1, from coordinate 44,774 downwards.
ATAAACCTTTAAAAACAGACTTTAACAAAGATAGACATTGAACTGGGTGTAGTGGTGCTTGAACTGGGTGTAGTACTTGGTAGATAAAGACAGGAAGGTCAGGCATTCAAGGTCATCGTAGACTACAGAGTGAGTTCAAGACCACTTGTGATGCTATCTCAATCTATAAATAAGCAGGGCGGTGGTGGTGCACGCCTTTAATCCCAGCACTCAGGAGGCAGAGGCAAGAGGATCTCTGTGAGTTCAAGGCCAGCCTGGTCTACAAGAGCTAGTTCCAGGACAGGCTCCAAAGCTACAGAGAAACCCTGTCTCGAAAAACAACAACAACAAAAAATCTATAAATAAAAGCTGTGTAGTGGTGGTGTACATCTTTAATCCCAGCACTCAGGAGGCAGGCAGGCAGATCTCTGTGAGTTCAAGGCCAACCTATTCTACAAAGTGAGTTCCAGGACTGCCAGGGCTACACAGAGAAACCATCTCAAAAATCAAACAAACAAGCATATATAATATTTGTTAATCCTCAATCCTTAAAATAATAAATTTGACTGTGGGTTTTAATGTCTCTAGCCAGGAGGTAGATTTGTTCATTATTGGAAGCTATGACTGGGGTGTGAAGAATTTATCTTCCAAAAGGACCTCATTCTATGAGCAGAATAGGATTCATACAAGGTGGTGTAAACCAGCCTTACCATTTAGGAGGAGCTGAAAGAATTCCTCTCTGTTTATCTGGAGCCATCAAAATGGGGTTTCTAACACTTTTGTTGTTATTAATCCTAAGGCACAAAGTAGCCCCCTGACCCATACTTCTGAAGGACGTAATACTAGACATGTCATTAAAATTCAAGAGGAATAGTTTATTCATTTCTCACCCTCACTCTTGATAAGGTCAAGAAATGCTAAGAATTTTACACTTTAAAATACACTGGGGCTGGTGAAATGGTTCAGTGGGTAGGGCACCCACTGCCAAACCTACCAACAATCCAAACAAACTGACTTGAATCTTCCAGACCCACACAGTGGAATGGAGAGAACTGACTCCTGCAAGCTGCCTCTGACCTCTGCATGCTTGCTGTGGCATGCACCTGTTTCTCCTACACTCCCAGATAGATAGATAGACAGACAGACAGATAGATAGATTTTAAAAATTTAAAATTTATGCCAATGGAATATGTTTGCCTTGGGGAAATAGCTGTTTCTTTTGAATATTTAGGTTGATCCTCTGTGCTAACTTCAGCATTATGAAAAACTGTTCAGGCCACATTATGAAAAGCGGGAAGAGATGGGTTTGCTTGTTTCTCTGTTCTGTAGCCTTTCCCAGGTAAAGCTCTGCTGCACGGGAAGAAATGCTTCCAGAGTGCCTGTGCTTTCACCTCAGAAAAGACTCCGCGGAGCTGGCTTACAGTCTGCAGACTTAATTCCTCGCGGCTTGCAAACTTCACTTTGGCCTTGCCCTTGTAAATCATCTCAAACCCAACATCTTTTTCAACCCAGGGTGGGGGAGCGGGAAGAGAGTCTCCAAAGAATACTGATATTTGTGAATTGCAGAATATTGAAATGATAATATATATATATATGCCATAGTAATCTACCCACATATGCAAACAGGTTTAGGCAAGGGAGAGGTTCTAAATTACATTTTGTTTTGTATGTAAAGGTGTGCGCATGTGCCACAATGCATAAATAGACGTCAGAGAACAATTTGCAATAATTCTCTTCCACCATGTAGGTCCTGAGGATCGAACTCAGGTCCTCAGGCTTGTTGGCAGGCGCCTTTATCCACCAGCTTGTTGCCCCAAGGGGGAGTTTTAAAAGACTCAAATAAAGAGGATTGCATCCGATATTTTGAAATAATAGTCTCTGGATACAATGATTAATAGCAGTGGTGTGGTCTGAGGTTGAACAGACACTGGGGAGAGATCCTTCTAGAAGTGCTTTTTGTGTGATGTCCCACTGGTGCCAGGATGTAGCTCAGTACAAGAGTGCATGCTTAGCATGTGCAAGAGCCTAGGTTTGATCCCCGGCACCAGAAAAGTGCAAAGGTCTCTGTAAGGTCAGGGTCTAACAGAAGCTGTTGTGATCATTTCCACAAGACATAAACATTTCCATTCAGAATTTCAGAACCCTTTGCACTTTTTTTTTTTTTTTTGAGACAGGCTCTCAGCTGTGGAGCACTGGGTGGCCTGAACCTCGTTGTGTAGACCAGGCTGGCTTTGAACTCATATAGATCCTCCTACCTCTGCCTCCCAAGTGCTGAGATTAAAAGCGTGTCCCACCACACTGGCACAATTTGCCTTGTGTTGTTGCTGTTATTAAGGTTGACTCAAATGACTCTTTTGACCTTGACAATTTTTATGTTTCTTTCACAGGGTGGGAACCCTGTCCTCTGTGTTCCTAGTGTTTCTTGTGTACTTCACACAACCACCAACCTCTGCTCATATAAAATTCATCCTTCAGATATTAGGCAAGCCTGAAATTTTCCTGAGCACCTCATTTTGCTAGACTCTAGGTAAAGGCAATGGAACTGTTGTCTGCCTTCACAGATTTCCTCTACCAGAGTTTAAAGTGTGTGCCGAATGCCTAGATTCAGAATTAATGAAACAGGTCATAGCATAGATTTATTTCCAGTTCTCTATGTCTTTTTGATGGTATCTAGGCTTACTGGCTATAGGAAAGGGTAAAGAATGGGGAAAGAAGTTAATGCCTAAAAAGCACCTAAAATATGCAAAGTACTTTTCATCTATTATTTAATTTAAGCTTTTCAGCAACTTGTGAGGTAGGTAGAATTGTCCCTGTGATTTCAGGTGAGGAGACAGAGTAATGTAAAAAGGGTAACTGTAATCACATTCCTGGAGCGGTTGAGTGGTTGCAGGAAATGGAATTAACTCTGTTATCAGTAAGCCAACACTGAATCTTCATGAGGGAAAGCCAGTGTTTAAAAAAAAAGAAAGAAAGAAATCAAATGCTAGGTGGTGGTGGCATGCCTAATCCTTTAATCCTAGTACTTGGGAGGCAGAGAATGGCAGATCTCTGAGTTCAAGGCCAGCTTGGTTTACAACTCGAGTTACGGGACAGCCAGTGCTACACAGTAAGAGCATCTTGAAAAATAAAAGAAAGGGAGAAAGGAAGGGAAGAAGGAAGGAAGGATGAAACCCAGGGCTGGGGTACAGCGTGTCTGATTAGCATTTATACTACGTTCTAGGTTTGTTCCCCACCATGCACGAGTACACACAGAAAAAAAGTGGGAATCTGAGATTCTAATTTTGTTCTGTGTCTCAAGAACTTTTGATGATCGCCTTCTGGTGTGGGCATTTCTGCCTCTGTGTGTGTGTGGGGGGGGCTGTTTGTTTGAGATAGTGTCTCACTGTCCTGGAATTCAATACATAGACCGCTCAACTATCCTCGAACTCACAGAGATCCACCTGCCTCTGCCTCCCAAGTGCTGGGATTAAAGCTCCCACAGGTCTTTTAACCTAGCAGATCTGGATGTAGTCAGGAAAGTGGGCTAGAGTCTGTAAGAAAGAAACTGGTGGGGTCAGATTTCCTGGGGTCAGGGAAGACAGGGAACTCAAGACAGGAACTTAAGCTCTTGTCTTTTCTTTTTCGAGGAGAAGCTCTTGTCTTTTCACGGCAGAGTCAGATCTGCTGCTCTCACGCAGTAAAAGCTGGGCAGTTTTTGGGCAACACTCAGCATTGTTTCAGGTGAAAACCATCTGCAGTGGGGTTGGGGTAGCATAGACGTATTGTTACTGTACAAGAGGTAGAAGGTGTTCAGTTTCAAACCTGGGACAAAGGGCTAACTGAAGTGGCTATGTAACATACTGCCAAGTTCTCTCAGCATCCCTTAGTCCCTACCTGTTACAGGGTATAGCTAGTATACCCCTCCCCTGAACCCTCCAGCCCAGAGGCTGGGTTGCCCTTCCCCCACCCCCACCCCCCGTCCTGTGGCTCTTCCCTATATAATTCAGCCATTTGGACCACTCTGGGCCTTTTACCTTTTTTTACCCTTTAACCTCCTGGTCTCTTGGTCTCATGACTCTCCCTTTCTCCTCCCACTTCCTCCCCAGGTCCAGCTCAGGGCGGTCACTTTACTCTGGACTCTCCCAGATGTCTCCGCCTCTGGCTATTCTTTCCCTCACACCTACAATAAACCTCCTCTTCCACCATACCTACAAGCAGTCACATCCTTCTTTTTTATTTCTTTTTTTCATTCAAAAGGAAACCCTGTAGTAGAGTCCGAGAACGGGGTGGCCCAGGATGAGCTAGACATTGGGAGACAGAAGAGATCTTCAAGGTCAACTTTAGCCCGAGGTGAGGGGGTCTGGCCTACAGCCAGAGAAGGAAAAGGAACAGCAAAATCACTTCACTTTTAGAGGTAGGGACAACGCCAGACTTTCATAGTTTGAATCCCGCAGAAGTGACAGTTGGCTATATAAAATAACCCTGGATCATGGGACTGTAGCGTTAGAGCATGTGCAAGCCTCATATTTTCTGGTCGCCGTGTTAAAAATGTAAACACGAAAGAGAACGTTAGTGTTAGGGCTAGATTTTATTTAGCTCATCACATCTCCAATACTATTTAAACGTGTTGTCAATCTAATACAATTAGTAGTGTGATATTTTACATCTTGCCCCTACCCCTGTGGTGCTGGGGAGCCAACCTGAGGCTTCATTGTTCCAGGCAAGTGCCCTACCATCGAGTGACATGTTTGGTCTTTACATCCTGCTCATTGCCACGGCTTTGAAAAGCCTTCCATGTCTCCCTATGTTCTGAGTAGGCCTTGCTCCACAGCCAGGTGGACATGCGGGTGAACAATGGTAAAGACATGTTGTGGCAGATAAAGATGGACTCTCGGGCCAGGCAGTGGTGGTGCACACCTTTAATCCCAGCATTCAGGAGACAGAGGCAGGTGGATCTCCATGAATTCGAGGCCAGCCTGGTCTACAAGAACAAGTTCTAGGACAACTAGGACTGCGACACAGAGAAACCCTGTCTCAAAAAACAAAAACAAAAAAGAAAAGAAAAAGAAAATGAAAACAAAGATGGACTCTTGGAAGTGACTCTAACCCCGAGGAGGCTGTGCTTGCTTAACTGGCCGAGCCTGTGCTCTCACTAGAGAAGCTAAAGGAGGCTAAGGGTGACTCAGGAACCAGAGTTCTAAGGTGAGGTCAGCTTAGTCTTATTTCAAAATCGTGACTGCTTAGGTATGGTAAAGCTGTAGGTCAGGGGATCCTGACTTATCTCTATCTCTCAGCTCTTATCCTTCTCGGATCTCCCGGGCTCAGAGGCCGGTCAAAGACTGAGATGCAGGACTTTTCATTATCATGATGGTCATTGCAGTGGCCCTGCCATGAGCTCCCATACCTGGCTGCTTTCTGGCCTCCAGCAATGCCAAGGACCAGAGAGGGGGCCAGCCATGTTAGACCTACAATAGCGGTATTGGAATGGGGTGTGGCCCCACCCAACAGAAAGGCCAATTGTTGCTACAAAAATTATAACGTGATGTCCATGGATCTATCTTCCCACTTTCTTTTCATTCTTATCTGAAGAGAAACTATAGTACAGGCTTTCATATGAAAATTTCTTGGGCCAGGTGTGGGAGTTGAAACCGGGTCTTGTCATGTAACCCTGGCTAGACCTGAACTGCAGTAATCCTCCTGCGGTTGGAATTACAAGAATATGTTGCCACATTTGGCTTGAAATGTTTTTTTTTTTTAAGTCATGACGAAACAAATGTACCAGGTTTATCATAAAGGGCTAGTAAGTCGTCAGTTCAGTGGAATTAACTGCATTCACTGATATCACCCGTCAACAAAGCTCACCATCAAACAGTAATTCTTCCCTCTCCTTCCCTCCAGCCGCTGGGAACCACCATTCTACCTGGAACTCTTTGCATTTGTATCTGCCTGTCCTGGGTGCTAATGGAAATGAAATCATAGTCACGGTTTTCACTGTCTGGTTTATGAAATTGGTTTTGTTTTGATTTTCTTTTTAAATTTTACCTGCATGGGTGTTTTGTCTGCATGTATGACTGAGCATACACATGCATGCTCGGTGTCTAAGGAGGCCAGAAAGGGACATCAGAGTCCCTGGAACCAGAGTTATAGCCAGTTGTGAACTGTCATGTGGGTATCAGAGTTATACCCAGGACCCCTGGAAGAGCAACCAGGGCTCTTAGCTTCTGGGCCATCTCTCCAGCCCCTGAAATTAGTTTTTAAAGGTCAGTATCTAATTCAAAGATTCTATTTTTTTGTGGGGTTTTTTTTTGGTGTTATTTGTTTTATTTATTTATTTATTTTAGCTGTTGAGTTTTTGTTTCTTTGGTTGGATGGTTGATTGTTTGATTTTTTTTGAGACAGGGTTTCTTGGTGTAGTCCTGGCTGTCCTGGATCTTGCTCTGTATACCAGGCTGGCTTTGTACTCTGCCTCTGCCTCCTAAGTCCTGGGATTATAGGTGTGCACCACCATTGCCCAGTGGGTTTTGGTTTTAAGACATATCTTGATGTACAGCTGGACTGGTCTCAAACTTGAGATTTATTTTCCTCAGCTTCTGAGAACCAGGATTGTAGGAATGTTCCGTCAGGCTTAACGTCCCCTCTCCACGCTGTGTGTTTACGTGTGTGTGAATGTTAAATTTTCTATTTTAAAACCGTGGGTTAAGGAAAATTGCTAGTCTTAGATTCTGGGAGACGGTGGCATAGAATTGAGTTTCAGTTCTACCGTCTCCTGCTCTCAAGGCCAAGTGGTCCAGCCTTCCACAAACACGGCCATGGGGCTGGGTTTCAGATGCCCGGTGGAGGCGTCCTTGAACAGTTCTCTAGGGAGAGTTCAGAGATACAGAAGTATCATTCTGTAGTTTTCTGGATACAGGTTTCTCTGTTTTCAGCTGACTCCCATACGAGGTTGGCATTTAGGAGCTTTAGTTTGAAGGACACAGAGTCAACAGGAGGGAGTTGCCTGTATGCAGCCATTCTCGCCAAGGCTGATTTACTATGCATTTGCTGTATGCTGTGCCTGGTGTCCAGTTAGAAGGAAGGGGAGCTTGGGCCCCTTACCTGTCAGATTGAGGAGACAGATTAGGCTCGTGAGCAGACTCATAATTCTAATCTCCCTGAGATCCAGACGTCAACAAGGTCCAGGGGCAGCTCTGGCAGAATGGGAAGCACATCCGTTGCAGGTGCTTCTAACCCTAGCCCTCTAACGTTCTCTAGCATCCTGGAGGAGGTCCAGCACCTTGGCTTTAGCCCATTGCAGACCCTGAACAACAGCCCCCTTCCCAGCCTAGCCTGTCTGGTTACTTCTTAGCATTGGCTCTGTTCTCACCAGTTTGGTTCCATAACCATTTCCTTGAAGCGATGCTATTTGCAGTGGAGAGTGACGTTAGCAGGATGGTTCTAGGTCCCTGCTTCCCTGCAGAGACATTAAATAAACAACTCGGAACTAGCCAAAATAACTTCTTTATACAACCTTTGCAAATCTGTCTGAGCTCTACAGCAACTAAGCACAACCAAGAAAAAGCAGCCATTGTTCAAGAGATTGGAAAGGTTATGACTTTATCTTCCTATTCTGGATCCTTCCCAGAACGGTTCCAGCCTCCTCTAGTTTTGATAGCAAACTGCACACTAAATTAGCAGCATTTTATGCTGTTTTGATGCAAATGCAACAGCATTTGATACATAACAAAGAACAATCCAGCAAGAAACTTAAGAAAACAATTTCATTAATAACAGTGAAAAACAGCCAGGCAATGGTGGCACATGCCTTTAATCTCAGCATTCAGAAGGCAGAGGCAGGCGGATCTCTGAGTATGAGACTAACCTAGTCTACAGAGTGAGTTCTAGGACAACCAGAGATACACAGAGAAACCCTGTCTTGAAAAACAAACAAACAGCTGGGCAGTGGTGGTGCACGCCTTTAATCCCAGCACTCGGGAGGCAGAGGCAGGAGGATCTTTGTGAGTTCGAGGCCAGCCTGGTCTACAAGAGTAAGTTTCAGTATGGGCTCCAAAGCTATAGAGAAACCCTGTCTCAAAAAGAAAAAAAGAAAAACAAACAAACAAAAAATGCACTAATAATAATAGTGAAAAAACAACATTACACTTAGGAATAAGCTTAGGAAGTGAAAAATTTATACTCAGAGAACTATAAAGTGTTGGTAAAAGTAAAGAAGATATATAAACGGGAAGTCATTCTGCTTTGCCAGTTGACAAATTTCATAATGTAAAGATGGCTACTGCTCAAGGAGGTTGGCAGAGGCAGTGTAGTTTCTCTCCAACTCCAACTGATCTATCAAAGAAATTATCCTAAAATTCATAGGGAAGCTCAAAGGGTCCAAAGTAGCTGGAGAAATGACAGAAGGACAAGAATAGTGTCCGAGTTTCGAAACCTACTGCACAGCTGTGGCAATGGAGACAGAATGGCTTTGACAGATGAAATTCTGGAGAGAATTCCGAAGTAAACCCTCATGTATATGATTAAAAGTTGGTTTTTTTTTTTTAAGTATCCGCACTACCTATATGCAGGTACCTGCCAAGGCCAGAAGAGGTGTTGGATTTTCTGGAACTTCAGTTACAGGCAGTTATGTGCCGCCATGTGAGTGCTGGGAACAAAACTCATGCTCTCTGCAAGAGCACCAAGAGCTCTTAACTGCTGAGACATCTCTCCATTTCCAATTTTTTAAAAAGATGTATTTGTTTTTTTGTATGTACATTGAGGTTTTACCTGCATGTGTGTGTGAGGGTGCCACATCCCCTGGACCTGGAGTTACAGACAGTTGTGAACTGCCATGTGGGTGGGAATTGAACCTGGGTCCTTTAGAAGAGCAGTCAGTGCATTTAACTGCTGAGCCATCTCCCCATTCCTATTTTTATTTAACATTTAGTGTGTGTGTGTGTGTGTGTGTGTGTGTGTGTGTGTGTGTGTGTACAAAGTGCAGCACATACCCACGTGGAGGTCAGAGGATAGCTTTCAGAAGTCATTTCTCTGCTTCCACCACGTGAGTTCCAGGGGTTGAATTTAGGCTTCTCAGTCTCATGGGCAAGGGACCTTATCCACTGAGCCATCTCCTCAGGTCTTTTATGAGGAAGGTTATCTTTTCAGCAATGATGGTAGGAAAGCTGCACAGGCACATAAGAGAAAATGAAGTTGGACCCTTATATCAACATAAAAACTAATTCAGAGTGGGCCAAAGACAAATGTGGGCTCTCAAGACAATACAGTGCTTTCAAGACAATACAGTGCTTTCAAGACAATACAGAGGAAAGAACTAACATATTGAGTTTGGCAATGGTTTCTTAGATACGATGCCCAGAACAGGTACTGAAAGAAAAAGATAAGCTAGGTTATACCAAAATTCAAAACGTTTGTGAATCAAAGGATTTTTTTCAGCAGAGTAGAAAGGTAGTCCCCAGAATGGAAGAAGGTATTTATACATCATTATCTGTGACTCAGGCACACCCTTTCTTTTACATGCAGTCTGGCCATCACTGCAAAGAATTTTTCAGACAAATAGAGTTGAGTCCCAGGGAGTCCAGACACGAGAACAGAGGAGCCCCAAGTTTCAAATGCACTCCTCACAGGACTTAGCTAATGCGGGTTTATGTTGTAAAGCAGGATGGTCTGAGTTGAGAAGAACTGAAGGAGAGAATGAAAGGAAAATCTGTGATCTGTGCACTTGTAACCAAGTTTAAAGTCTTCATAGTGCCAGGCAGTGGTGGTGCACACCTTTAATCCCAGCGCTCGGGAGGCAGAGGCAGGTGGATCTCTGTGAGATCGAGGCCAGCCTGGTCTACAAGAGCTAGTTCCAGGACAGGCTCCAAAGCTACAGAGAAACCCTGTCTCGAAAAACCAAAAAAAAATAAATAAATAAAAAATAAAGTCTTCATAGAACGAGCGTTAGGAAAACAGCCTTGTTAGTGTGCTTTACGGATGGAGTTTAAATGCCTAAAAGGTCACTCTTGGGCATTTGCACAATCCCAAGTGAAGGGTCAAGGGTTTCAAGAGGACTTGTATTACCAAGTTCCTGAAAAGCAACACAAGTGGTGGTAGCTATGGCAAAGCTACCAGGAGTCTACGGCTCAGTTGGGCGACTTCTCACATCAGTCATCCAAACAGGCAATGCTAGGAGTGCAAAGCTGAGTGTCATGACTCACTAACAGCAAACTGGACTTGGCAGACGCTGCACGAGCCCAGTCTCACAAGGCTGCCCCATTTTACACTGGTGTACTGAATGACTCCCGGGACCACCTGTACTTCTGACCAACCAGATCACCAGCTGGAGGTTCGCAAAGATTTAATTTGCTACACCAGCTCACGGGCTGGGGAGAATGCCTGACTTAAAACTTACTGGCTGGTAAAGGATGCCATTCCGGAAATGTAAGAGACGTGTTGGGTGGGGCACAGGAAGAGAGAGGAATGCCGAGCTATTCCTGGTCCTTCAAGGCCAACCTCCCAGCCCTCTGTGTGTTCCCAGCCTGGAAACTCCCTGTGATCCAACATTCTAGACTCTAGAATTCTGTCTCTAGACTCTAGAGTTTCTATCCAGCTTAGTCTTGAGGGCTCCTCCCTGGAGTACGGGGAAGGTGGAACAGGTAGCTCCCATTTCCCAGTAATTGTTCTCAGTCAAGCTAATTACACACACACACACACACACACACACACACACACACACACACACACACACAGTCTAAGAGGCCTTAACCTGTTACCTCACTAGCATAAACTCAGGTCTTTTGGGGGAGGGACTCTGTCTTAGAGTTTCAATTGCTTTGAAGAGATACTATGACCATGGCAACTCTTGTAAAGGAAAACATTTAATTGAGGTGACAGTTTATAGTTCAGAGGTTTAGTCCATTATCATCATGGCGGGGAACATGGCGGTGTTCAAGCAGACATGGTGCTGGCTACATCTTGATCAGAAGGCAACAAGAAACAAGCAAAGCTTAAGCAAAAAGACCTCAAAGCCCACCGCCACAGTGACACACTTCCTCTAAACAAGGCCATACCCACTTCAGCAAAGCCACAGGTCCTCATAGTGCCACTCCCATGAGTTTATGGGGGCAGTCACATCCAAAACACCACAGACTTGTTAAGAATAACAAAATGATGTTTCTGTCATTCAGGTCATTCCAGAGAGTTTTGGAGCTCTGAGCCAGGAACTGGGACGAAGACCAAATAATATGAGTAAAACTTGTGTTATGCAAGGTACATAGACTTGCCAAACAAACAAAAAACAACTAGAGCATTAGAATGGGTTTGCTAAGATGCTAGGGGAAGGGGCAGTGGGAAACATTTACTGGTGCTATTTCAGTTTGAGAAGATGAGTTGGATCATGTGACTATTTCACAATAAAACCAGCGCTTAACATAATGGAACTGGTCCACCTGCTCAAAATACTTAAAATACCTTTCCCCCATTGATGGAGATGGAATTCAGGGCCTCCTGCATCTACTACTGAGCTAAGCCCTCACCTGAAATATTAAAAATTTAAACTACCACCACCAGGGGAAAAATATTTCACACCTACTCTTTTTCCACTGAAAAACCTCTCAGGGTAAATTGGGGATTTGTTTTGTTTGTTTTGTTTCTAACAGGGCTTCTCTGTGTGGTGCTGGCTGTCCTGGAAATAGCTTCGTAGGCTAGGCTGGCCTCAAACATACAGAGATCCATCTGCCTCTCTCTGTCTCTAGAGTGCTGGGATTAAAGGTGTGCACCACTACGTGGGCTCTTTTCATAGGCTCTTATTACTGAAATAATTTAGAAATGGACTCATATAGCTTGAGAACAATGTTATTAGTTTGAGAGATTTTTTTTTTTTTAAAAAAAAAAGAACAAGCAAAGAGCAATTCTTAGCAGCTCCTGGGAATAGGGAGGTGAAGAGGAAGAGAGAAGAGAAAAACCATTCTGTCTTTGCAATGGAGGCTGGCAAGCAGTAAGGTCAGGGCAGAGTGTCAGAGAATGAGTGAGAAGACCTGGAGCACCAGAGAAAGCATGCACGGGCATCGGTTGGTATCTGAAAGAAAGAGACAGAAAAGAAGGAAAAGGGAAAGTTAGGTTTCTCCGAGTTAGGTCTCACAAGCAGGCAAATGGCCTGGCAGGCATGATGGGGGCCTAGAGGCTTCACTGAGGCGGGCTGCGGCCAACATGATCTCATTAAAGGGAGAATTAATCTCCCCTCACCTTAGCATGTTTTCAGATAAACGGGGGTAGGTGGGTGGCTGAGTAACTCCTGGTCACAGGCTAGACAGGGCACAGTAGTATGTAATTTAGAATATCAGGTGAAATTACCTGGCATGAGTGAGAAGGAAACACAGAACACGCAACAAACCCGCTTAGGAGTTTATGGGGGGTGGTGGTGGAGGTGGACCGGCCTGGTGAAGTCAGTGTGCAGAGAGAACGAGAGAGCCAAAGATGGTGCTGCCAGCTTTTAAAGGCTGCCTAGCGCATGCGCATAGGGGGATGACGTGGTACGTCATACACAGATGACAGAGCTCACGCATGTGCACAAAGGGCTCATTTAGCTGCGTTATACATAGGTGGTGCAACCATGCCACACATGGGTCACGTCTGAGGCCTCGTCCGCACATGCGTGGCCCTGGAACCTGGAAGTGTCAGCCATGTGGGGCCTGAATCATAACATCAGGTCTCTACCCAATAGAGGCAGACTTCAGATGCCAAGCTTTTTGTTTGTTTTGTTTTGTTTTTTTTGAGACAGGGTTTATTCTGTGTATGTAGCCCTAGCCATCCTGGAACTCACAGAGATCCGCCTGCCTCTGCCTCCTGAGTACTGGGATTAAAGGCGTGCGCCACCACCTCCAGGTTCAGATTCCAGATTTTTGACCTCCTTTTACCTTTGCCTCCGCTAATCTACCTCCCCTTTCATTTCTCATATTTAAATTGAAAAGGGAGTCTTACCAGAAGAGGGGAGGTAGAGGCCTTAGCCTCCGTGCCCCAGACTACTGTAACACCCCTGCCCTTAGGACCTTAGTCCCTGGCCTTCACACCACTGGCCTTTGTTCCTATGAACTGTCTTACTGCACTCTTTCCTGATCCTACCCTCTTATCACCAAGTGGGAAACTTGCTAAAGGGCCCAGATCTGATTGACAGGAGTAGGGCTTTGGGCGTAACAGTTGCCTACTATTGGTACGTGACTTAACAGGATTTTACCTCCTGGAAGAAATCAAGATGATGAATTGGTGAGCCTTGGTGGGTTCAGGTCACTGGAGGTGTCCGTGCGAACTGAAGGGAATAAGAAACAGCTTATTCTGATCCAAATATGAGTGGGCGTGGCCCAAGGACACAGATTCAGGTCGCCCTGAACAATATGTTCCACTGTGGAGACTTTTACATGAGCTTGTGGAGCCATAGAACAGGACAGTCATAAATCAGTGTATTTACCAAAGTCACTAATGGGGACATCAGGTAGGCTGGTTACAGCAAAATGGGACACTTCAGATGTAATCTGCTAACGTGCTTAGCTTTGGGGTTGATAGAGAGGAATGATGTGCTAAGCTAATGCGTTCCAAAGAATTTACTCTAAGTCCGAAGGGTGTTTGCTCAGGTACACAGAGTGGTGACTGTCTTTCGATAGTCCAGGAGAATTTTGGCTCTCAAGGGAACTTAGTTTATGCAGGAAAAAATGATCATGGCTGAACTGTTTACTGTTACAGAATGAATCTGGCTTCTCAGGGAGAGGTCACTCTGCAGCTTAGCGATCAACCACGTTTGGACAAGCTCTTTAATAATAGTGTGTGGCTGGTTCTGGCTAATGAACCAAAGGGAGCCAGCCTTGAACAGAACATTTTACTAACTTATATACCAACCATAGGCATATATATATATATATATATATATATATATATATATATATATATATATATATATAACTATAGTTCATGTATGCCATCGTTCTTAGGCCTCTTTTATGTTCTGGCCCCAGGTTACACATTGAACAACTTAAACAGAAACTGGAGACTGCAAGTCTGGCCACTAAGGCAGATGGGAGATTTACACAGCGCAAATATTGTCAGATTTGTTTTTAAGTGCACAAATGTTATTTTCTGATAATTTTTCCTGGGGTCATCTTGCCCACCTGCCTGAATTGTGTATTTCTTTTCTTTTTTTTTCCCCTTTGGTTTTTCGAGATAGGGTTTCTCTATGTAGCCCTGGCTGTCTAAGAACTAGTTCTGTAGACCAGGCTGGCCTTGAACTCAGAGATCCACCCAGCTGACTTGTGCAGTGTCTTAAGAAGAGAGCGTGGGGTTTAATGTCATAGGAGGTCTTAATGATGGCTGTCACTCCTTGCTACCTCCTTAAGATGCCCTTAAAAGACAAGAGGCACATTCTCTGAGAAATGGGTTCTTACAACCTGGTAGCTGGTGATGCTCAGGGTTGTCTCTTTTGTTATGGAAATGAAGCCTAGTAGCTGGTCCATTCCTGGTCTAGAGGAGTCTGGAACAGGGGGAAACAAGGCCTCCTTACCAGGCACAGTAAGATGCAAGCAGACAGCTTTTCTAAGAAACTGGAATTTGAGCTGATTCTCAAAGGGAAAAAATGTTTTAAAATTGCGTGTGTGTGTGAATAAGAATGCAGGTGCTTGTGGGGTCCAGAAGAGGGATCGGATTCCCTGGAGCTCATTACAGACGGTTGTGAGCTTCCTGATGTGGGTGCAGGGAACCCAACTCAGGTCCTCTGCAAGAACAGCAAGTGCTCTTAATTGCTGAGCAACCTCCCCAATTTCTAGAATTGATTCTTTTGTTGTTGGTTGTCTTTCGTTTTTCGAGACAGGGTTTCTCTGTAGCTTTGGGGCCTGTCCTGGAACTTGCTCTGTAAACCAGGCTGGCCTCAAACTCACAGAGATCCACCTGCCTCTGCCTTCTGAGTGCTGGGATTAAAGGCGGGCGCCAGAACCACCTGGCTTTAGAGTTCTTAGAGTTGATTCTTTTTTTTTTTTTTTTTTTTTTTTTTATTGAGCTCTACATTTTTCTCTGCTCCCTTCCCTGCCTCTCCCCTCCCCTTCAACCCTCTCCCATGGTCCCTATGCTCCCAATTTACTCAGGAGATCTTGTCTTTTTCTACTTCCCATGTAGATTAGATCCACATATGTCTCTCTTAGGGTCCTCATTGTTGTCTAGGTTCTCTGAGATTGTGATTTGTAGGCTGGTTTTCTTTATGTCTAAAAACCACTTATGAGTGAGTACATGTGATAATTGTCTTTGTGGGTCTGTGTTACCTCACTCAATATGATATTTTCTAGCTCCATCCGTTTGCCTGCAAATTTCAAGATGTCGTTATTTTTTTCTGCTGTGTAGTACTCCATTGTGTAAATGTACCACATTTTTCTTATCCATTCTTCGGTTGAAGGGCATTTAGGTTGTTTCCAGGTTCTGGCTATGACAAGCAAAGCTGCTGTGAACATAGTTGTGCACATGTCCTTGTGGCACGATTAAGCATCCTTTGAATATATACCCAAAAGTGGTATTGCTGGGTCTTGAGGAAGGTTGTTTCCTAATTTTCTGAGAAATCGCCACACTGACATCCAAAGGGGCTGTACCAGCTTGCACTCCCACCAGCAATGCAGGAGTGTTCCCTTTTCCCCACAACCTCTCCAGTATAAGTTGTCATCAGTGTTTTTGATCTTGGCCATTCTTAAAGGTGTAAGATGGAATCTCAGAGTTGTTTTGATTTGCATTTCTCTGATGACTAAGGATGTTGAACATTTCCTTAAGTGTCTTTCAGCCATTTTAGATTCCTCTGTTGAGAGTTCTCTGTTTAGGTCTGTACTCTATTTTTTTAATTAGATTATTTGTTTTGTTTTGTTTTTGATGACCAGTTTCTTCAGTTCTTTGTATATTTTGGAGACCTCTATCTGATGTGGGGTTAGTGAAGATCTTTTTCCATTCTGAAGGCTGTTGTTTTGTCTTGTTGACTGTGTCCTTTGCTTTACAGAAGCTTTTCAGTTTCAGGAGGTCCCATTTATTGATTGTTTCTCTCAGTGTCTGTGCTACTGGGGTTATATTTAGGAAGTGGTCCCCTGTGCCAATGTGTTAGATGTACTTCCTACTTTTTCTTCTGTGAGATTCAGTGTGGCTGGCTTTATGTTGAGGTCTTTGATCCATTTGGACTTGAGTTTTGTGCATGGAAATAGATATGGATCTATTTTCATCCTTCTACATGTTGATATCCAGTTACGCCAGCCCCATGTTAAATATGCTTTCTTTTTTCCATTTGATATTTTTTGCTTCTTTGTCAAAAGTCAGGTGTTCGAAGATGTGTAGATTGATATCCGGGTCTTCAATTTGGTTCTGTTGGTCCTCCTGTCTGTTCTTATGCCAGTACCAGGCTGTTTTCAGTAACTGTAGCTCTGTAGTAGAGTTTGAAGTCAGGATTGTGATGCCTCCGGAAGTTCTTTTATTGTTCAGGATTGTTTTGGCCTATCAGAGCCTTATGATGGTGCACTTTTTGCGTTGGCTTCCACCGGATTCCACCTCAAGGGAGAGAAAAGGTGAATGTCAGTGCTGCCAGGAGTCTGAAGAGTGCTTGGGGACATCTGCTTGTTAAAGCTGGATCCCTATATCATGCCATAGAGGATTTCAGGAGGAGTCAGAGAAAAGCAAAGTTAGAAAACTTAGACAAGGGGAGCCAGGCATTATGGTTCATACCTATAATCCTGGCAGTAGCAAAGCTGAGGCAGGAGGGTCTAGGTGAGCCTAGACTGCAGAGTGAATCCCAGGTCAGTCTGGGCTATCGATGAGGACCTTTCTAAAAATAGAAAGGAAATAGAGGCACCTGAGAAGAGGGCAGACTGTGGGTATGAGTATGGGTTGGGTGTCTTAAGATAGTGATGCACTGTTAAGTGTCTTCACTGTGGTTGCAGATATACATACATATAAACACATGTATACATGCACGTGTGCATTTCTATATACACCCATGCAACATGGAGGTTACACCCTCATAAGCCCAAGACTCGGCTAAAGGGAGGTGTCCCTGTTTATCAGGTGCACACAGCTGCTTTCCATGCCCTGATGATCCTTGATCTGTTTCCAGAAGTGCTTTCCTTGACTTAACTGCCTCCATTTACCCACATTGGTCAGCTGGTTATATGGACTGCCTGAGACCTAACAGATTGTTCGTGTGTGCACGCACCTGCACACGCGCGCGCGTGCACACACACACACACACACACACACACACACACACACACATTTGGTTTTTGGGACAGGGTTTCTCTTTGTAGCCCTGGTTGTCTAGGAACTCACTCTGTAGACCACACTGGCCACGAACTTGGAGATCTGTCCATCTCTGCTTCCCAAGTGCTGGGATTGAAGGTATGTGCCATCACCGCCCAGCAGGTTTATATATACATACGCATATATATGTCTATACATGTATATATGAAAATTTGTGGCTCTTTAAATTACATGGCATGCAGGATATAATTATATTAAAGTTTGAAGATTAAGCAAAGGTTAAAAATTAAGTGTGTTATGCCCAGAGCTTCAAAGTCCCCCACAAAACCAACAAGGAGACCAAGTCTCCTATGTAAAAGCAAAGAGCCTGTATTCTACACAAGTTTGCAAGCTCGGACTCCCCGTGTGTACAACATATTAGAGTGATCAGAGAGCCCCGATCTCAGTTGGGGTTGGGCTTTTATAGTAGCAAAGGTGGGGGCGAGGGATTTCTAAGGTTCAGGACTCCTGATTGGCTGATATTTGGTGCCCTGGTGAAAAGCAATGGGTGCGTGCTGGCAGGTGATCCTATCTACAATGGTCAGAACACTGGGAATTTCCTCCTTGGTGAAAAGGTGATGGGTGTGTGCTGGGCTAAGTGACGTCAGTTCTTGGGTAGAGCATGTTTGGTCTCAGTTTGTGGTCTTTCTCAGAACCAGGCATTGCCCTAGGGCAAACTGAGACTCAGGCCTACCTAACCGCAGATCTATAGAAACCATCTTGGCAGGTGTGTACCAAGCTGTCATGGGCAAGCTGCCTGGGGCTCTATATTCCCCCTTCACAAGTACCCATGACAGGACTCAATCATGGATCCTGTCTGTCCAGGAGCTCAAGGGGGTGATATTGGGACCTCTGTACCCTTAGTCAAACACTGTTGACCTGTTCTTGAACGAAAGCCATCATCAGTCTCTTGATGAGGCAGGGGCCGAGAGAAAGTAACAGGAGCAGGATCACTAAGGGCCCTGCTAGAGCTGAAAGGGGTAAACCAAGGAGACCGGCTGAACGAGTTTTCATAGCATCCAGCTTCTGTGTGCGTGTGTTCTGTTCTCTATCTTTAACCCATTTTCTTAACAAAGCCATTGAATCTCTAATTACCCCAGAGTTATTGACATAGAAACAATATCCTTCCCCCAAGGCTGCACATAGGCCTCCTTGTTGCATGCAGAGGAGGTCCAAACCTCTTTGATTCTGTAAGGCAACCTCAGCCAGGGAATCTAAAGAGGTCTCCAGCTTGAGTATAGACTGTTCTATGGATTGTTTTGTTTTGTTTTGTTTTTGTTTTTTGAGACAGGGTTTCTCTGTAGTTTGGAGCCTGTCCTGGAACTAGCTCTTGTAGACCAGGTTGGCTTCGAACTCACAAAGATCCGCCTGTCTCTGCCTCCCAAGTGCTGGGATTAAAGGCGTGCGCCACCACCGCCAGGCTACTGTTCTATGTTTTTGAGATCCAAATAAATGGCCGACTATAGGGCCTGGTAGTTTTTATCCTGGAGGATTAAGGCTGAGATGCCCACCCCCATTGCTCCAGCTATGCCAAGTCCCATCAGGGAAGAGAGCAAGACAGCTGTTGCCCCATAGCCTGTTGTGTCCTGGCAGGAACAGGGGATAAGGTCCGTTCCATTTGGGCCTCTGTATAGTATTTTATATTGTGGAACAATTGGACCATCACACAAAAACCTTGTCCTGTGTTAAGGACTGTCCCATGGATGCGGGGAATGAGCCCCGAAGTGCAAGCTGACCACCATTAGATACCGAATAGAGAGTGTTATTTTGTATGGTGATGGTCTGGTTACATAGACCTGCTGGGGCTTGCCTTCCAGGGGCACCATACAGGTCCCCGTACCTGTCACCTGCTGTAGTGAAATTTTTCCTTATTTCCCCCAAGGGCAGGATTTTGGGGAGACTGAGGTGTAATCACCAGCTATTGCAATACCAATATAGAAAGGGGATTGTGCATTTAGACAAAGCCAGCGTTCTTTAGTCATATTGAGTTTAGAGGCGTTTATCACCTGGAAGGTTTTAGAAGCCAAGTCCCATAAAGGGTGTCAGCTATATGAAGAATCTTGGACCTGAGGGGTGGTTCCCAAGTGGATTACTGGTGTTCAGCCCCTTCCTGGGGTTCTGGTGACTGGAGCCTCCCATTGCTTTTCACCAGGACACCCCTAGACAAATGTCAGCCAGACAGGGTCCTGAACCTTAGAAATCCCTCACCCACACCTTTGCTACTATAAAAACCCAAGCCTAACTGAGCTCGGGGCACTCCAATCGCTCCAATACGTTGGACACACGGGAGTCCAAGTTTCAAACTTGTGTAGAATAAAGGCTCTTTGCTTTTACATATGGGACTGGGTCTTCTTGTTGGTTTTTTTTTTTTTTTTTTTTTTTTGGCGGGGGGGACTTTGCAGATCTGGGCATAACAAAGTGAAGCTTAAAAATGAAGTTGAGAATACCTGGACTGGCTAACTTACTCATCCTATATTCCTTTTGTGGATGAAACTGTAAGGAGGCTTATAAGGTCCATGTTGCTTTGAGCATCCTAGTTTGAGATGCCTCCTGGTAACCCAGGGCAGCGCAGTTAGTCCTGTAGATGTATCTGGTTGGATCTTTTGTGTCTAAGTTTGATTCTCAGACAGCAGGAAAAGCGGACTAGATCCCAGTGGGGGGGGGGGCTTTGTCCTCCCAGTCTATCTTCTATCCTGCCACACATGTCAGCACACGATCCCCCTTTAGTTTCAGGAGCTGCATTAGATCAATAGCACTGAGGCCCCTAGGGGAAGGAGCATAGAGAATAGCAAGGTGGGGGTTGTGGGATGGGCTGCCTTTTGCATTTTGAGCCCATCTTGGACATTCCTGATTTCTGTGTGAAACCCTCGGGCTGGCGTGGCTGGGTCTTCTCTAGGTTCATGAGACTATTAGTGTGCCCATCTTCTCTGCAAATGGTAGGGAGTGAGCAGCTGTGAGACAGCCATGTTTACCAGGCTCGTTTCTATGGAGATGTTTGTCTGAGGATAATGGCTGCCCATTGAGCAACCCAGACCTCCTTGGACCTTTGTCCTGGGCCTGTTTACAGAGCCCGATTGAGTGGATTGAGTGCATTGGGGAAACTGTTTGTTCTGCAGAGGCTGGAGGAGCACTTGCCTTCTCTGTCTAGGACATCTGGAGAAACCAGCAGTTGAGAATCGCCTTGCTGTTTCCTTCCTTGGGGCGATAGAGATCAAGTCTCTCTAAAGGTGGCCCATGAACCTCTAAGTTCAGAACTACCTCGGGCTTTGTTAGAAACAGATCCCTAGGTCTAAGAGGAGACCCAAGGAATTGACCGTCTGGGGCAGAAGCTGGAACTCTGTGGTTTTGGTCCTCTCCAAGAGAGAGAGAACATGGACTTTGTTTATAAGCCAGAGAAGTTGGACCCCGCTCTGTCAGCAGCTGAGTTTGAGGCCTCCAGCAGGACACCTGTCCTCTCTGGCCATCAGTTTCATTATCTGGAGCAGGAATACTGGACTCAGAGCTGTCATGAGTGAGTCAATGTCTGTGGAAACTCCTGGAACCAAATGCATCGTTGGTAAACATTGCCCCGTCTCCATCCATCTCCAGCCCTAACTCTGGCTCCACAAACTTCCTTCTACTGTCTGGCTTGAATTGCTCAGAAAAATCTCAGCTACTTTCCCAGAAACCCCTGTGGATAATTCCTTCTCTCTGGTGTCAGAAGTTGAGAAGCAGAGAGCAGAAGCTACCAAGGGAAGCTGTCCCCTTTATTCCCCCGCCACACACACACATACTATATGTGTGGGGTGTAT
The DNA here is from genome assembly GCA_004026605.1 of Ondatra zibethicus. Classification (NCBI taxonomy): domain Eukaryota; kingdom Metazoa; phylum Chordata; class Mammalia; order Rodentia; family Cricetidae; genus Ondatra; species Ondatra zibethicus. Next base: position 23,757 of record PVIU01003423.1, on the reverse strand, counting down.
AAGAGGGTGGGGCCAGTGTGTCACACTTTTAGATAGAGCTCTGCCTCATAGCCGCTGGAGCTCTGGGACTGGGGTCTGAGAAGCTATGCCTGGCTGATGCTGGAGAGACTAAGGACACTGATAGAGTAGGAAGGATGACGGAACCTCGATGCATGGTCTCTCTGCCAATCACTGGTGCTCTGCCACCCAAGGGTGCTGCTGCTTGTTCTGCTTCTCAGTGCAGAAAGAAAAAATTCGGATCATGTTTGAGACAATTATTTAACAACAAGGCCTGAGGAGGAATGAGGCTGGTGTGTGTCTGTGTTTTGTGTGTGTATACGTGCATTCTTACTAGTCTTCCTCAACATTATGTGTAGCAGAAACCCACCTCCACCTTGAGAAAATCCCTTATATCCTTTTCTCAATTTCTAGAGCCTTTGAAATGGGTCCTGGAAGAGCCATAGCCTGTCAAGCCCCTCGGCCTCCATGTAGGTAGAGCTGGGATGGGGTGGGGCCTGGGAAGACTTGGGGCTCTATGGTTCTCTAGAACTTCCTCTCCTCCAGCCAGCCACCACATCTTACATTCCTTTGTTTCTGTGTCTGCTCCATCCTGCCCCAGCCCCAGGAGACATCCTGACTGCCTGCCATGTGACACTGGGGCAGGCCTCTTAACACCTTGCTTTCTTTCCTGTGGCATAAGGAGGGCTTTCCTCCTTACTGATGTTTGCTTTTGAAGGTTTGTCGGGGGCGGGGGGGGAAGCATATTATGTCTCAGGGTCTGGAAAACTCTGGGGACTTCTGGAGACAGTCACATTGTCTCCTCTCCCAAAACCACCCTCTGATTGACGTCGGTAGGAGGTTCCTCATCAGTGTTATCTGTGTATGATGACCCAGACCCGATCCTGCAGATCGGCATAGCATGTTCTGCACTTGGGGACTATTCCCCACCTCCACATCCTTCTGGGATCTGCTACTTCTTGGTGTCTCACTGAAGTCAGGCAGGTTCCTTGGGAAGGGCACAGGCCCGGAGAAGGAATCTCAGAGGTCTAGATGTCTAACGTAACCTGATTGACCCTGTGACCTCAGCACACGTTGTTTAAATTCCATTATGAAATGGAAGTGGGGACTTCCTGGGGCTCTGCTGCCCCATCTGGATATTGGGCCACCTGCTGTGGATTTCACGGGGTTATCCGAGGCCCAGATACTATTCAGGATGTGCAGATGTCTTAAAAATAATGAAATACTCTGCTGATGTTGACTTTGGGTGCTCTTTCTTGAACCCAAACAAATGAACAAAGTTAAAGACTCCAGGCTTGCCCTTTGACAGGAAAGAAAAGAAGTTTCTTGTACACACTTCATGCTTTGTCTCTTTTGCGAAGAGAAGCCTTGGACTAGGGGCTACACCCTCCATTTGGCAGGCTCAGCATTCTAGTCTTTAGGGTTAGCTTGTCCCAAGTAAATTCTGATCATTTTGGTTGTAGGAACCTCTTGGAACTTCTGGGTTCCTGAGAGGAGGCTGCCTTCGATCCTTGCTTCCTGGGCATCCTGAAGTCCTTCAGAGCCTCCTGATGCCTTTGGATACTAGGAAGTCACAGATGACTGCAGAGAGTTGCCTGTCAGAGTGACGAGAGAAGAGTGTGCCTAGCACAGCTCTTCTGTCCTCTGTGAGAGATCTAAGGCTCAACTCAGAACTGACTTAGCTCCCTACCCCCAGAACATGGAGTTTGGTAGGTTAGGGGTGAGTTCTTCCTGGGAATGAATGGGGCTGGGTGGAGCTTGGCAATCTAGTGAAGTCAGAGCTGTTTGAAGGGTTTGTCTCCATTTGTTGTGGGATTTCCCCAGAGAAGACTGCTCAGATATGGGTTTAAGCCAGTAGAAAGTCTTTATTAGCTGGTTGGCGACTACAACGGGCATTCAGGACCCCAGTACAGCATTGAGCCTTTCTCAAGATGAGCTTTTAAGCAAAATAAATAAATAAATAAAACAAGGTTAGTACGTTAGAGACTCTCCCAGAACTATGGACTTTGATGGATTGGGTCTTTGTTTTTGTTTTTGGCTGGTTTTACTGTCTACGTGCTGAATATTGTGGCCTGAATGGTCACACTTCCGCCATGGAGTCAGTTGTGCTAAGGTCTGGGGCCCTGTTAACACGGCAGGTCTTTTTCCTCCCCTGTCTGCCCTGGTTATGGCATGTATTATGCCATCCAGAATTTCATGTGCTTCCTGTCATCTTGGGCCAGACCTCTAGTTATTCGATTGATCCCCACAGCCTTGGCCAGTCTTTCTTCTGTCTCTCTTATCTGTACAAATTTTCCCGCTGTTCCTGTGTCTTCCCATTTGGCAGCAGGCCAATTGACAAGTGAAAGCCAATAAATGCAGGCCATTGTCCTCTTGAATGATCATGTGACTTTAGGAGACCAGGCAACATAGCCAATTATTTTATTTCATGAACAATCACTGAATGTCTACTGCATGCCATGCCATCTGAGCATTGGAGATGCTGCGTGAACAAGAACAGGCAGGCCTCTGTACCTGTGGGATTTACATTTAAGTGAAGGCAGATTGTCACAAGCTTCTGACCTTGTGATGCTGCTATGTAATGGAGTTTAAAAAAAAATCTCCTAATATTTTAAATATGTTTGTGATTTCATTGGGCCTCATCCATAGCTGTTTTGATACATGTGGTCCATGGGCCTGCACAGGTCAGACAGGACTGGATTTAGACCATAAACCAGTCAGAGGGACCAGTGATAAAAATGTTGGGTCAAGTAAGAAAGGGAGATGATTTCAGTCCTGAACATTGGGTTATGTTTTGGGGTACAGTGGCCCCTGAGTAACCCCTCAAATAACAAGGTCATGTTGCTACTGCTGCTCTCTTGTGGTAGTGATGGATATGTATGGCTAATAGTTTTCTGGTGTCAGGTTTAGGTTTCTTTTTCTTTCCAGATTTCTCTCTGGGGTCATAAGGCAGAGCAGTCAGCTTCCTCGAAGAGAGCTCTAACCGGACATTGGCATTGAAAGTTATTGCCATGCAGGTCAATATAGTCACTGGGTAAAGGCACTTGCCACCAAGCCTGATAATCTGAATTCAGTCTCTGATCGTGGGACCCACATAGTGGAAGGAGAGAACCTCCCAAAATCACCTTCTGACTACACATGCACTATGAGACACACAGAGAGAGAGAGAGAGAGAGAGAGAGAGAGAGAGAGAGAGAGAGAGAAAGAGGGGGGGGGAAGGGAGAGATTACTAAAAACCAGCATTTACATTTAAAGGAAAGAAGGGAAGGCTAAGAAAGTCTGCAGGCTTAGAAAGCTGGAAAGATACTCAAGATACTCAAGACTTGCCACCACTTGGACTCTATGTTTTAGTCTGACAGTTTTGAGGCAAAGGTAACAGTTCCTCTCCTTTGGGCCAATTTATCTGTCAAAGGGCAGGAAGTGGGCAAACACAGGATGAAGACTCTGGAGGCACCGAAATAGAACTTTGCCCCTTTGTCTCTCTCTTCAAATGTGAAAAACCCAGAGTGAGGTTTGCATGCTGCAACCCTGGCTGGCTGGGTGGTTCCCAAAACACCCACTCTCGTCTCCTCTTCCCCAAATGAAAGGGAAGTTCTGTGAGGCTGTGTCAGCTGGTGGTCAGCAGGGCCATCCAGAGAGACCAGCGAGCATGAGGCCGGCAGTAATTTGTGCTCTAAGAGGAGACCTCGCTTCAGCTCTCCACCCCACCCTCTGCAGAATTTACCACAAGAACAATGTTGGGGGGAACACACAACCCTGAAAAGAAGGGGTCTCTATCACAGGAGGCTTAAGAGGAATCAAGCACTGTGAGCTACTTTCCTGAGGAAGCACAGGCTTGGATCAAACAATGAGACAGAAAGCTCCTGGTCCACATCACTTTCATGCTGGTTTCATTTCTGTGGCTGTGATAAAACACCACAAATAAAAAATCGTGGAGGAGAAAGGGCTTATTTGGCTCACAATTCCGGGTCATAGCTCCCATTGCAGGAAAGGCCAGAGGGGACCTTGAGGCCGCTAGTCACAGCACATCCAAGAGCAGAGGAAATGGACGCACGTGTGACTCATGCTCAGCTTGCTGCTTCTGCTCTTACACAGTCCAGGGCCCAGCACTTGGTAATGGTTTTGCCCACATTAGGCTCTTCTTACTTCTAACAGTTAAGGCAATCAAGGCAAATCCCCCACAGACATGGCCATAGGTCAACTTGATCTAGACAGCCCCTCACTGAGACCCTTCCTGCCAGGTGGTTCTAGTTTATGTCAAGTTGACCATTAGAACTAACCATCACAACTTCTTTAATTTTTAATTTTTTATTTAGTGTGTGTCTAGTGAGGAGGGGCCACATGAGGAAAATACAGTCAATATTGTTGTCTTCAACATGCTAACAAGCTAAATAAAACTAAATATTGTATAAGAAAATAATCCTGCTGTTTGGGTGGTGCACACCGGTAAACAATGCTAAAGAAGGTAAGGCAGGAGGATCACCAGTTTGAGGCAAGCCCAGGCTACATAATTATTGGGCTGGAAGGTTGTTCAGTACAGGGACCTAAAATTAGTACCCAGAACCCATGTCAAAAAGAAAAATCTGGGTTCAGTGACATGCATGTGTAATCCTAGGCCTGGGGAGAAAGAGACAGGTGCATCCCTGGGGCTCACTGGCCCGACAGCCTAATCTTCTCAAGGAGCTCAAGATCAACGACAGACCCTGTCTTAAAAAACAAGCAATAGAGTTTGCATGCACATGCGCGTGCATGCACACGCGCGCGCGCACACACACACACACACACACACACACACACACACACACTACCATAAGGTGTCACTACATGGTAAACAAAGCCGACTATGGCTGGAACTGATTCTTGCCATTGCTTCTTCAAGAATTCTAACTACAGACTAGAGCCTATTAGTCAAAAACAATGTCAGGTTTCGGGAACATCAGTCTCTTCCATCAAGGTCTTTGGAGTTAAATAGCTATGGGTTCAAATCTTAGCCATTAGAAGCTGAGCAGCCAGTTCCAAAGGTTTTTCTCATCTGTAAAAATCTAGTGATGATGTTCTTGAATTCGGGGCTGGAGTGGATATGAGGGCATAAGTCCAGCTTAATCACTTATTGTTAGGGGACACTGAGGAAGCGACATCAGTAAAGGCTTTGCAATGGGGATTAACTCAGCACCTGTCACATGATGCCACGGCTCACTGTCCTTGTTATTGTCTGCTATAAGAATCAAGAACTGTGGGCTACTTTCATTTCTACGGCTGGTCCCTCCCACAAACATTTCCCTAACCTCTTGCCCTCCATTTCTGGGACCCTAGAAACCCAAGAGTGGCCCTGCCCTGTAAACCACCAACACAGTCCTAGCTCTGAGGACAAACCTGGAGACTTTCTGGGGCTCTGTTTGACCAGCTGTGACCCTGTTTCCTTGGTTTTCTACACTTGAGATCCACCTTCAGAGCCACAAACCCCTTTCATGAGTGAGCTCCCATAAATCAGTGGGGCCGTTTTTGTTCACAAAGGCCTGCTACTTCCTTAATCCCAATTTGGCCTTTTCGAAAGAAGCCAATGACTTGGATTTGGGGATTTCCCATAGAGTCACCTGAGCAGGCTTTGCATGTGTGACCAGTGCTACCCGCCATGGCTTATTCCTCAGAGCTGCCTGCAATCTTGGGTAGCCGGGAGCAGGTTCTCATGGTTAAGCTGCAGCCCCGTGCTCTCAGTTCTGCAGTGGTTCAGAATGCCAGTAGCCACGCCAGCCTTCCCTTTCTTGGGGGGGGGGTGTTTCCACAGACTCTGTCCCAGGACCCCATGCTACATCCCCTCCATGGGTCCAAATGTGAACTCTGCTGCATAACTTGGGGCCCCTGGAGCCTCCATTATGCTCTACTTGCCCAAGTCACTCTAGCAGGTTTAAGTGTTGATATGCTTACTCGCCAAGGGATACGACAAAGATTTTTGTTTTATTTTACATTTATTCATACGTGTGTGCAGGGGGTATGTGTGGAGTGGTGGTGGTGCAAGTAAGTGTGTGTGTAAGTCAGGAGATAACTTTCCTGTCTTCTACCATGTGAGGTCAAGGGGTTAAACTCAGGCCATTAGGCTTGGCAGTAAGTGCCTTTACCTGCTGAACTATCTCGCCAGCCCCCATATTAATAACCCCAGGATTCTGTATTAGAGACTTCAGGCTCGCATTGCCCCATCTCTGTGGTGTTTCAGCCAGGCACCGCTATGAGGAGACAAGAAGCAGAATGTGAAAGATCACCTTCGCATAGCTGCTCACTTGGATTTGATCTTTGGTGATGCTTCAGTGGTGGTCACTCTCTGCTTGCCTGAGAGACCAGGGCCTACCTAGCCTTTGGTCCCCAGGAGCACTTGGTGTGATATTGTATGGAATAGAAGTTGGGCATACTATATCTGAGCACACTTAAATGTTCATACATGTAATACTCATTCTTATGCTTATCTATGCAGTTCAGGTTTGCCTGACCTGTTTAGTCTGTGAGCTTAGCTTCAGATTACTCTTTAGACTATAAAACCATTGCTAATATACGTAGAACTACATAGTAACACATATTTATTAGGTCATCTCATTATGGGAATGTTCTTGGGAGAGGAACATCATACTGCGTGCTTTAAGATTGCTCATAAGGGGGCTGCAGAGATGCTCAGTGGTTAAGAACATTGGCTACTCTTCCAGAGGATCTGGGTTCGATTCCCAGCACACACATGGTGGCTCACAACTTTCTAGAACTCCAGTTCTAGTGTATCTGATGCCTTCTTTTACCCTCTGTAGACTCTTGCACACATATGGGACCTATGAATCACACATGCTCACACACACACATAAGAAATAAATAAATAGGACTGGAGAGAGAGTTCAGTGGATAAGCACACTGGCTGCTCTTCCAGAGGAGATGGCACCTACGTGGCAGCTCACACCTGTGTGTAGCTCCTATTCCAGGGGATCCAATGCCCTCATACAGACATACAGGCAGGCAAAACACCAATGTATGTATAGTACAAATAAATAAATTATTTTAAAAAATAAATCTAAAATAAAGATCTCTCACATGGGCGTTAAGCAATCTGATGTATGGCAGTCTTGATTGAGTCTCAATTTTTGTAGATCTCTGATTAAAAAAAAAACCCAGCTGAGAGGTGATGGTGCATGCCTTCAATCCCAGCATCGGGAGACAGAGGCAGGCAGATCTCTGTGAGTTCAAGGCCAGCCTGGTCTACAGAGTGAGTTCCAGGACAGGCTCCAAAGCTACAGAGAAACCCAGTCTCGAAAAAACAAAAACAAAACAAAACAAAAACCCATTAACCATGCTTTTTATATTTATTTGTTTGTTTATCATACATACCTCTGTGTGTATGTGTGTGTGTGTTCATGCACATGAGTGCCACTGTGCATATATACAGGTCAAAGAACAGTTTACAGAAGTCAGTCAATTCTCTCCTTCATCCATGTGGGTCCTAGGGTTTGAATTAGGTGAAACTCTGGTTCTCAGGTTTGGTGGCAAGCACCCTCATTTGCCAAGATGTTTGCTAGCCCAAATATGCTTTTCAAAATAGCAAATGTTCTCCAAGAACCTTGTCTACATTTTTGGTTTCTGTTGTGCCCAGATTGAGACCACCAGAGAGGCTGTAATAAACAAGGTTTACTTAGCATAATGCAAACATGTTTAGAACCCATCTCTAACCCTGCTGCAGTGAGGTAGAGAGGAGTTGAGCTCCCTCTGCGGGGTTAGTCTTTTAAAGGTGTAACTACAAAGAGGCTTTTTGAAGCTGCTTTGGCACGGGTGCAATGTCTTTTGCTCTATCTCATCCTGCTATGTCAGCTAGTTTTTTGTTTTTAGAGCAAGGCCACCCTGTCTCTGAGTCAGGCCATCTTTATCAGCCTGTATTAGGTGGCCTGGTGTAATTTCTGGGTAGGACGGGGGAAGGGCACTATCTTCCTGGGAAAACATTTTGCTAGGAAATTTCTTCTCACCCCTTTGAGAATAAGGGGTGAGCGTCTTACAGTTTCCAAACCCATCTTTTCAGTAGTCTGGGCACATGGACAAATTGGCTCTGGAAGAGGAATCCTCCCAAGAAGCCTTAACTACTGCTCACTTGTTCACTGACACCTGTTTATCAAGGAAGCATGGAGCCTGCTTACTAGGCACCAGCTGATAAATGACAGGGAGATGGCAGAAACCAAAGGCTCAGAAAAGGTTATGGCAAGGAGATCATGCTTGCCTTGGGAAATCACTGTAAAGAGACTGCCGTTGAAATGGCATTGGACTAATAAGAGAATTTTCAATAAAGGTGCAAACTAGAGGGTTGGCATTATGATTTGTCCGACTTGGATAAGAGGATTATGGGATCTGTAGTGACATGGGACAAGATGAGACTGGAAAGTCACTGGAAGCGGCAAGAAAGGCCCAGAGCAGCATGCTGGGGGAGGGAAGTAAGTGCTGGATTGATTTCCTTTCTTCTTCTGGGTAGTGGTGGGGGTGCAGTTCCTTGAAGACTTCAGAGCAGGGCAGTGGCCAGCGAGCTTTGAAAACTGTGAGCACTTGCAGGCTGACTGAAGGCAACTGCAGTTGCCTGGAAGGCAAATAGAAAGGGGGGAGGGGGAAAGAAGGATTTGAAGGAAACTGTGAGAGACTGAAGGAATTGGGGAAAGAGCATACAGGAGGAGCTGGAGAGGAAGGTGGTGGAGAGCCAGGGGAGGACGGTGGTAGGGGAACATTTACTAAGCCAGGCTTGTGTGTGAGTCCACCGGGTCCACTGCCTGAGCCCACTGAGGCTGAGAAGTAGAAGGGCAGGAGTTGCAGATAAGGAGTGAATCCACCCCAGTGAGCCGGAGACTGTCTTCTTTTTTGAGGAGGAGGAAACTGATACTGTAGGTGAGTTCACTTATAGACACTGGAAATCAGGTAACTGATGGAGCTGGGATTGAACTGAGACTTTTGGCTCCAGAGCTAAATGTCTGTTTGCTACTGTGAAGTGTGATATGTACAGCGTCCGCCGAGGTAGAAAGCAGGAAAGGTGAAGATTTTGATGAGAAGATAGCACAGCAGGGCACGAGCCCCTCAAGGAGCAAAGCAAGTCCAGATTAAATTGCAGGAGACCAGATGACAACATCCGAGCCAGAGGGCTTTCCTACGGGGAGAGGGAAGAGGTACTGACCTAGTGGAGGGACACTTGTGACTCAGCAATAGAGAGCTAGTTTTTGGGAACTATGAAGCTCCGAGGAATGCATTTGGCTCATCCTAGAGACTCTGTCTAGGGAAAGGAATCAGCCCAATGGGGCTCAGGCCTAGGGCTTGGAGTGAGTTTATCTTTCTAGGAATAGCCCAGGATGCCTGGGAGATGGGTGGCCAAAGGAGACATGAGTTTGTGTCAGTAATACTCTATTGGGGTTCTTGTCTCTTTTTTTTTTCTTTTTTTAATTAACACAATATTTTTATTTATTCTTTTGAAATTTCATGCCATGCATCCCATCATACTCACTTCCCAGTTGTTCCCTGTCTGCTCCACCTTGGGGGTTCTTGTCTCTTGATGGAGAAGAACAGAGTTCATCTTGCCTACAGCTTGCAGGTGCCTTGTAGGAAGATGAAATGCCCAGGACCTTAAGTAAATGCTCAGAGGGGGACCAGCCATTCCCTGTTCTTTGTGGACCCAAGCCCTCATTACTGTGCGGGTACAAAGTTCCCTGACCTGTGCTAGGGTTCTGACTGAACTGTGACTCACACAGGGATTTTCTGATCCAGATTACGTGGATGGCGATGAGACAGAGGTTCTATGGGCCTCAGAAATTGACATAGCATATGTTGCATTTCATAATAAATTATATAGGTGAATTTGGTGGGAAGCAGTGCTCAGGATGCACCCAAGGCCTTGCTCACCTTAGGCAAACACTGCTACTAAGCTACATGCCAGCACTGATGGTTTGCTGGCTTTATCTTTGCTCCTCTAATGCATGAGCCAAGAGGACAAGTGACAGGGTCACACAAAGGGTGTCCTTTTCCTGCTACTCAAATGTTGACAGAGGTTTCTGTCCCATCCGGTCCTGCAGTCATCCGGTCCCAAAGAAACACACAGAGCTCTACATTAATTATAAATTGATTGGCCTAGTAGCTCAGGCTTATTAACTCTTATAACCTTTATTAGCTCATAATTCTTGTGTGTGTTAGCCACGTGGCTTGGCACCTTTTTGGCGAGGCAGTCACATCTTGCTTGCTCTGTGTCTGGCTTCCTCTGTGTCTGGGTGACAACTGCAGATTAAGTCTTTCTCTTCCCAGAATTCTCTTGTTCTCATTGCCCTCCTTCTATTTTCTGCCTGGCTACTGGACAATCAGCGTTTTATTAAAATACAATTGACAGGGTACAGACCATTGTCCCACAGCATTCAAAGACCTCAGGCCACACACACATGTTTTTAACTATGCCCTGGAAATAGCCCTGACATTACCAAGGCATGGTGATATCTTCCTTGAGGTTACAGAAAGGACACACAGACAGACTTGACTTTCATTTCCTATGTTCTGCCTCTCCAACCTTTGTCACGTTTTTTTTTAACCATGCTTTTTACATTTATTTGTTTGTTTAGCACATGTGCCTCTCTGTGTGGGGTGTGTGTGTGTGTGTGTGTGTGACATGTATATGCAGGTGCTCATGGAGGCCAGAAGAGGTCATCAGATTCAACCACTAGTTACAAGTGGTTGTGAGTCCCCCATATGTGTGCTGGTAACAGAACTTGGGTCTTCTGGAAGAACAGCAAGTGCTCTCAGCAGCTGTGCCAATCCAGTCCCTTCAAGCAGCCTTTTGCATACTCCAGAGCTAGGAACCACTGGGGACCATTTGATTGACAGTAATTGACAGAGGAGGCACCCATACAGGAAGTGAGTGGAGGCTCACTTGGCAGCGGAAGGGTGTGACAGTGAGGAGGAAGAGCCAACTGTCTGCCTGCTGCTCCTTTCAGTACCACAGAGCAAATGGGCTTTGAGCCCAGGGATTGAGCCTTGTCGGTCCATTTGTCCTCCACACATGGAGCAGGAAGCCTGCCTGAATCCGTGAACTCTCTCCAGTTTCTGCCTTGGTGTTATGTGACCTGGACCAACAGGCTGTTCTTCAGTGACAGATTCCAGCAGGGGAGGGCCAGGGATGAGAAAAATGAAGAAGATAGGAAAATTGGAGTCAGAAGGTCTTTCATGAGTTGATGGCTCAAGACCAGCAAGTTTATTAAGAAGACGACATCTTATATACTGTTTCCAGGACAAATGGGACAGAGCCATCACATGCTGTCAAGCTATCATACAACGGAGCGACTCAGCAGCAAGCTGAAGTGATGTTGCACAAAGGGAACACAGGCCACCGCAGGCTGGGCGCTCAGGGACCTCGGAACTGATAACCACAGGCCTTCAAACCGGGACAAAGGAGGCTCCCAGGATCCAAAACTGCAGCTTCCCCAAGTCTCTGGCCTTACCAATCACGTTCCTGATTTTAGCAAGAAATTATGTTCCTTCTTCACACATTCAGGCCTCAGGGAAAGTCCTGGACTGCCCTGACTCCCAACAATTAATGATGGCAGAAGGACTTTTGAGAGTTGTATGTTAGTTACTGCTGAATCACAGTGTTTCTGATCTCAGGAACACCCACGTTATCTTATCTGCTAGGTCCTGGGAGTTTTGCACTCCAACACCAGCGTGAGGTATTTTAACTCATGCATGAGTGTACGCATGTGTGTGTGTGGGGGTGTGCGGGTGAGTAACCATTTTGCAGCTGTGCGTGACCTCATGTTACAGAAACTTTGAATGTTGCTAAGTTATTGCACAATGAATCGAAGCATTCATGCTCACAAATGGGCTGGCATCTTCCGGCTCTCACTGAAGGCAAGTTCTCTGGCTAAAGGTTACATAAGCTTTTCCGCTTCGAGAACTGGGCTAGCAGATTCAACATTATATTACTGTACCCCAGAGTTGGAGCTATGGGAACCATTACTGATTAGTCTGCGTTAGAGAGAGCCAGCCTGCTGTGTGATCCCCCCCATAGTTTCAGAAGTGTGTATGAGTCAAGGTGTCAACCAAAAGAATCTTAATGGGGGAAATAATTCTGATTTTTATGTGAGGAGAGACTGGAAGTTGGGAATTAAATGGCTTTGTGCATGTGTGTGTGAGTATGTATAGTACGTGTACATGCTCGTGTGGGTGTGTGCACATGTTGACATGAGGTTGACTGTTGTGGGCTTATATACTGTGTGAAATGTATTGCTGTGGTTCCCAAGTTCCAATTGCTTTGAATACTCACTTCCATTCTTTCACCCGGTCTTAGTTTGGGTTTTATTGCTGTGAGGATACATCATGACCAGAGCAACTTTTATAAAGGAAAACGTTTAATTGGGTCTGCTTGCAGTTTCAGAGTTTAGTTCATTATCATAAAAAAAAATGGGGCTGGAGAGATGGCTCAGAGGTTAAGAGAACTGACTGCTGTTCTGGAGGTCCTGAGTTCAATTCCCAGCAACCACATGATGGCTCACACCCATTATAATGAGATCTGAAATCCAGTGCCCAGAACACTATATACATAATAAATTTTTAAAAAATATAATAAAAAAAACTAAATGTATTGCCGTGATTGGTGCAATGAAAAACTGAACAGACAATAGCTAAGCAGGAGATATAAGTGGGATTTCTGGGGACAGACAGGACTCTGGGAAGAAGAAGGTGGAGTCACCAGCCAGACATGAGGAAGCAGCATGGGCAGAACAGAGAGATGAGGTAACGAGCCATATGACAGTGTAGATTCAAATAAATGGGTTAATTTAAGTTATAAGAGTTAGTGAGACAAGCCTAAGCTAAGGCCGAGCTTTCATAATTAATAATAAGTTTCCGTGTCGTTATTTGTGAGCTGGCGGCTCAAAGAAAAATCCGAGTATGGTTTACACTGGTTGTCTTTCTCCATTGCTTTCTACCTTTGGCTTTTGAGACAGGAGTTCATTGATTCTGTTAGGCTGGCCGGCCACTGAGCTTCAGGGATCTGTCTGTCTCTGTCCTCCCAATGCTGGGGTGGTAACCACACCCAGTTTTTAATGTAGGTGCTATGTATATGGGCTCAGGTCCTCATGCCTGCCTGCCTGGCACCTTACCAAGTGAGCCATCTCCCCATCCTGAGAAATTATGTTTCCTAATAGCAGCCTCTAAATTTGTCTCTTAGCTCTTGGCAATCTGATAACTGACTGGTGTGTCTGTCTTCTATAGCTTGGAATTGCAATTGGGTTTTTGGTTCCTCCTGTTCTGGTACCCAACATCAAAGACCAGGAAAAGCTTGCCTACCACATCAGCATCATGTTCTACATAATAGGAGGTGTGGCCACTTTCCTCTTCATCCTTGTCATCATCGGTAAGATCCTTAGTAGGCTGCTGGTGGGTAGGGGGTGGGGAGGTTACATCAACTCTGGTGGTACCCTTTGAACATGGTTCCAAATACCACAAATGCTTAGAGATACTGGAGGTTGGGCTTCTTATAATCTTCGGATGCTGTAGCCTGAGTAATTGTCCCTAATACAGTGCTAACTGGTGCTATGTTCTCTGTTAGTGGCCTAGGAAAGGTTTAATTGTAGCTGACCAATCTCCATTCCCACCTCACCAGAAGAACTAGGTAGACTGTTGTCACCTTGATGAGACCTTAGGGAGACTCTCCAGTGTCATAGGCATTATGTGAAGAATGTCTGGTTTCATCTAGTTCCCAGCAACTCAACAAATGAGATGTCTTGTAGGACCTCTTCAACAAGGAAACTAAGACTAAATTATAAATTATAATAATAAATTATAAACAGAAATTGCTCCACAAACACTAATAATCTAAGGTTAATCTGAGAATACTTGGGTACCAAAGTTCTTCATCATTATTACTGATTATAAAAGTAATATATGCACCGTGGAAAAATCTAAAGATAAGACCATAAAGAAGGAATGCCTGCCGGGTGGTGGAGGTGCACGCCTTTAATCCCAGCACTTGGGAGGCAGAGGCAGGCAGATCTCAGTGAATTTGAGGCCAGCCTGATCAAAAAAGTGAGTTCCAGGACAGCCAGGACTGTTAAACAGAGAAACCTTGTCTCAAAACGAAAAAAAAAAAAAGAAAGAAGGGAAAGAAAAAAGAAAAGATGGGGGCTGGAGAGATGGCTCAGTGGTTAAGAGTACTGACTGCTCTTCCAGAGGACCCGGGTTCAATTCCCAGCACCCACATGGCAGCTCACAACTGTCTCAAGATCCAGTTGCAAATAAAGTTAAATAAACCATAAAAATATTTTAAAAAAAAGAAAAGAATGATTTATCCTTGAACAACTTCATTCCAACAAGGAAACTCAGGTAACTGCTATTAACATTTTACACAGATGTCCAATTATTCATCCAAGTATTTGATTATTTCTGTCTCCTGGCTAGCCCTTGTGATCCTTGTACTCTGGAGGCTGAGGCAGGGGGATGACTAATTCAAGGACAGCCTACACTGCGAAGGAAGATCTTGTCTCAAAGAAAATAAGCAAGCAAAACAGCAACAAACCCCTACACAAAAAAAGTGAACAAAATAGTAAAAGAGAAACACTGTTTTCATGTAGGTGACATTCCTGGGATAAATTCAGCGACATCCAGATAGACTTTTCTTCCCTCTTAGTCACCCGTCTAAAGGTTACCCTGTGCCCTTGGCTCTCAAGTCCCATCTCAAGTATTAAAAGTTTATCCCTGTGTGCATGTGGGCTCACCTGCAGAGTCAGGTGGTTAAAAGCCCGTCCCCTACCACCATTCTCTAGGTCATTTCATTCCAGTTAGCTAAGACAGAGGACAGTGACTCCCTAGGGCTAGCAACAGGGAACTATGAGTGGAATCCGGGAAGAATGAACCAGCCCAGGGCCTCTTGATTCCACTCAAGTTTGAAATTGTAATGTGCCTGCCTCCAAACGCTTGTGTTCATAGCCAGTGAGGTCCTGGATCTCTGCAACAGCAAACTTAAGTGGTAGGACATGGCTGTGTTTGGGTATTTAATGACATCGTAGTTGAATAGTAGTTGACTTTAATGAGATGGTAGTTGACTGAGTAAAGGATGCAAAAAAAATCTTACATGAGTCCTGGGTCATGGTTGCCGAATCCTTGAGCCAACACCCAATGCCGTAGAGCTAAATCCCCTTGCATTACTTTCTTCTGGTGGAAGGGGAGCTGAACAGCCAAGACAATGGAGGGCACATTCCAGTGGGAGAATTTATCCAGAACTATTAATGGAGAAGGAAGAGACAGGGCTCTGAAGTCAAAGCTGGCGTGGTTGGGGGTTGGGGTACTTTGATCTGCTTGGAGAGCCAGTCTCATTTCCAGAACTTCCTCTGGAGGCAGACTGCTCACCTTCCAGTAGGGGTCTCTTGGGACTTGCCAGAGGCTGTGGAGTACTTGCTCAGGCTGTGGAGAAAACAATTTAGTCAAATAACTAGCTAAACACGCTTGCCCTGCAGAGAGCCAAATGTTGCTCGATGGGGTCCAATCACACTGGCTGGGTGGAATTTGACTCTAAATGGGGACTAGTTTCCACAAAAGAGTGATCACTCCTAGATCTTGTTTCTTTCATAAGACATGGCTGACTCAGCATTGGCGAAACTAGGAATACACTCAATTTTTGCTATCGTAATTTTCTTTGACTCAGGGAGCAGCTTTTGACTGCCATGTTCCAGACTTTGACTCTGTAGTAACACGGCCCATCCCCCCTTGGAAGAAGCGCTGGAGCTCAGTCATTCACAGGGTTCACTAACCTTCCAAAGTTTAGCTTTCTCTTCTTTTCCCCCGTGCTCCCCCCCCCTTGTTATGTTATTTGCTAGTTATTGTGGGCTGCCTTGATCTTTGAACACTGCTTTGGAGGCTCAATGAGGCAATTAAAGAAAAGGCAATAAAACAATAGCAATGCTGGAGAAAATAGCTCAGAGATAAAGTGCTTGCCTCCTATGCTCATCTCTCTTTCCTTTCAGTATTCAAGGAGAAGCCCAAGTATCCTCCCAGCAGGGCCCAGTCCTTGAGCTATGCCTTGGCGTCCACTGATGCTTCGTACTTAAGTTCCATCATCCGGCTCTTCAAAAACCTCAACTTCGTGCTGCTGGTCATCACCTATGGTAAGGTGCACAGGTGTCCAGGAGAGACCAGCACTAGCCTGGTGTGTCAGTGTTTCTCCCTCTTCCCAAGTCCCAAATGTGCAGGTAACGTCTGCAGACGTTGTAAAGTCCACCTTAGGAAAACCATTCCTTTCCACACAGGTTCAGACAAATGCATGGGGATCTCCGCATCCTATCTCTACAGCAGTTGCAGATGATTCTCCCTCTTTAACATCTCAATACTTAGGATTTAAAATAAAATGTCTCAATCCAGCTCCCTACTATACTGAATTCAGTGAGTGGATTGCTGCCTTTTTGTGTATAGTTCCTCCATAATAAGCACTGGATACTCCAGGGGTGATGGACAGATGAGTGTGCAGGTAAATGAATGAATCTGAAAATTAATGACTGCTGCCCAGGTGTGGTGGCGCACACCTTTAATCCCAGCACTCAGGAGGCAGAGGCAGACGGATCTCTGAGTCCAAGGCCAGCCTGATCTACAAAGTGAGTTTCAGAACAGCCAGGGCTACGCAGAGAAACCCTGTCTGGAAAAACGAAACAAAGATCAAGGCCATAACATTTAAAATACCCATCCTTTAGATGGATACTATCTGTGAATGGGCACTCTTAGTTCAAGAAGTTGTAAGTCCGCCCAAGTGCACTGCCTCACACCATTGACCATTTAACCACTGGATAAAAGTAAAAGTAAATCAAGTGTGTAACATGCGCAATAACCTGTGAAACAAAGACGTGAGGTTGGTTTGATGAGACAAACTACAATGAGACTCTTGGCCAGCCATGACTTCATGTTTTCCATGGGTACACAAGCTATTGTTTCAGAACACTGCTACCATCAGATCTGAGTTAATCCCTACTGTCTTAGGGTTCCTATTGCTGTGAAGAGACACCATGACCCATGGCAACTCTTACAAAGAAAAACATTTACTTGGGGCTGGCTTATAGTCTATCAGAGATTAGTCCACTAGCATCGTGGTGAGAAGCAAAGCGCATGCAGGCAGACATGGTGCTGGAAACGTAGCTGAGAGTTCTACATCTTGATCTGCAGGCAACAGGAAGTGAACTGGGTGTAGCTTGAGCATATATGAGAACTCAAAGCTTGCCCCTACAGTGACACCCTTCTTTTAACAAGGCCACACCTCCTAATAGTGCCACTTCCTATGGGCCAAGCATACAAACATAAGTCTATGGAGGCTTTAACTATTCAAACCACCATACCACGTGAGGTCAATACTGTAATTATCTTCACCTAACAGAGAAGGAATCTGAAACTCAGAGAGGCTAGGCATTTAGACTAAGGTCATACACTACAAGTGGCAGAACCAGATTCGGAAACAAGTTTGTTAAACTTGCAAGCCTGCATCTCCTCTTGTGTTACATAACCCAGGCTTTGGACAAAGTCTTAAAGTGCTCCTCCTGTGTCAGCTTCCTTGGTAGCCGGAACTACAGGCACGCGCCATCACAACCAACTCCAAAGCCAGCATTTGCTTGCATATTCCATAGTTGCCCGTGCAGTTCCTTCCAGAGCTGTGCTTAAAATTGCCTGCCTGGAAGGCTGGAGAGATGGCTCAGCCAAAGAGCGTTGACTGGGTTCAATTCCCAGCACCCACATGGTGGCTCCCAACCGTCTGTAACTCCAGTCCTAGGTAATCTGACTCCCTCTTCCGGCCTCCCCAGGCACTAGACAATGTATGTGGTACAGATGGACTCACAGACAAAACATCCACACACATAAAACAATAACTAAATTAAACAACAACAACTGCAGATTAGGTTCATCAGTGCCCTTTAGCTCAGAACCTTCATCTGTTGAGGTACTAGGTCAGAGACTGTTATCCTCACAGGGAAGTAGTATGGCTCTTAGCCATACACCAAAGCTCTCCTCCGGTAGAGCTCTAGAGGCCCCCATTAGCCTCTGGAATCTGGTCCTCCATCCCTCATTTCCTTCAGTTTCTCAGTTCTAAGCATGCCTCTGCATTTGTCCACAGTGATGTGTCTCCAACCTCTCCACATGCCCAAATAAAGCAGCTGCGATCTGCTTGTCGCTAGGCAGTAGACGGGCGTACGGGACGAAGCCCTTGGTGAGGAGATGCCTGAGGACCGTTAGGCTTTAGGCAGATAGCGAAACCCGATGCCCCTGGGTTCCCATCCAGGCTCAGGATTCTGTAACTCCGAGAACTTTTACTTTTCACCCTGTCTTGAGTACATCCCTCTGACTGCTGTGAACGTGACTGCATCTGACAGCTGGGTGTTTGAGGTTCTTCCTTGCGGTTGTGGGGAAGATAAGTGCTTCAGTGCTTTCTGTGGCTGAGGATGATGTTAGTGGTACCCGCTGGGCAAGGATGCATTGTAGAGTTGTGGTCCTCAGTGCTGGAGGCTGTGAGTGGCAGGGCCGGGTCACTGACATAAGAAAGCATGAAATAACCTAAATGCATTGGGAATGGTATTCCTGGTTACTGGGAGGCCAACTCTGGGTCACATTGTGGGGTACAAAGCAACTCTCCTATGGCTGGTAGTTTGTATTTTTGTACTTTAGTCAGAATTACAAGTTTTAATTCTATATTACTGGACCCTCTAGGAATTCTTCCTCATCTATTTGGTTAGATGATAAATGCAGACAACAAGGAAAACACTTTTTTGAATGTATTTTATTTTATTATTTAGGGCAGGGTCTTGTGAATCCCAGACTGGCCTAGAATGACTGAGGATGACCTTGAACTTGTGGTCTTCATGCCACTACAAACCAAATGTCGGGATTACAGACATATGCCACCATGTCTGTTTCATGTGGTGATGGGATCAGTTCTAGGACTCAGTTCACATTAGGCAAGCACTCTGACAACGGAGCTACATTTTCAGCCCAAGGGAAGGACTCTTATGCAGTGATAAGGATCTTGTCTAAAAGCATCCAGGAAACAGGCAAAAATGGCCAGTCACTACCACCTCCCCAGGACTTCTAATAGCTCTTGTCACATTGTAGGTGGAATGTAGTCTAGAAAATGGCTGAGCAGGGCAGTGGTGGAACATGCCTTTAATCCCAGCACTTAAGAGACAGAGGCATTTGGATCTTGAGGCCAGCCTTGGATGCTCAGATCTCTGAGTTCAAGGCCAGCCTGGTCTACAGAGTGAGTTCCAAGACAGCCAGGGCTATACAGAGAAACCCTGTCTTGAAAAACAAAACAAGAAAACGAAACAACCAAAAAAGGATGAGTAGCAGTAAGAACAGTGGGCTTGTCACCGAAACATGACAACAATGCATGAAGTTTCAGGAATCTGCTCTCTTGTGGCCTCTGCTAACGTCTTTTACAACCTAACAGCTGCTAAATTGAAAGGTGGAATGCTTTCCCAGGCTAGTTCCACACCTGCCTGCAGGTGTGTGCTAGATTGCTGTCCCAGGTGTCTAACATCTGGTCTGGCCGGCTCTGCTTGAGATTCCCTTTCCCTTGGGGTTCTCAAGTGTCTTACCCTTCTTCTACCTTGTGGGAAGGACCAAGCGAGGGATCTCAGAGTGCCTCGCTTACAAGAAGCTTAACAAAGTACAGTGACATATGTGTATGCAAATGTCACCATGAAATACATTACTTTGTATGAGATTAATTTTCTTTTTTCTTTTTCTTTTCTTTTTTTTTTTTTTTGGTTTTTTTGAGACAGGGTTTCTCTGTAGCTTTGGAGCCTGTCCTGGAACTAGCTCTTGTAGACCAGGCTGGTCTCAAACTCACAGAGATCCACCTGCCTCTGCCTCCGGAGTGCTGGGATTAAAGGCGTGCACCACCACCGCCCGGCGAGTTAATTTTCTTAATTTAAAAAAAAGAATTGGAGCTGGAGAGGTGTCTCAGCGGTTAAGAACACTTGTTGCTCTTGCAGAGGACCTGGGTTTGGCTTCCAGCTCCCACGTGGTGGCTCATAACCATCCATAACTCCAGTTCCAGGGGATTCAATGCCCTCTTCAGATCTCTGAGGGTACCTGGCATGTATATGGTGCACACTCATACATGCAGGTAAAACATGCACATACATAAAAATAATTTTGTTTTTGAGACAGGGTTTCAGGCTGGAGAGATGGCTCAGTGGTTAAGAGCATTGCCTGCTATTCCAAGGTCCTGAGTTCAATTCCCAGCAACCACATGGTGGCTCACAACCATCTGTAATGAGATCTGGTGCCCTCTTCTGGCCTGCAGGCATACATGCAGACAGAATACTGAGAATACTGTATATATAATAAATAAATAAATCTTTAAGAGAGAGAGAGACAGAGAGAGAGAGAGAGAGAGAGAGAGAGAGAGAGAGGGTTTCTCTGTGTAGCCCTGGCTGTTCTGGAACTTGCTTTGTAGATCTGTTGGCTTTGAACTCAGAGATCCACCTGCCTCTGCCTCCTGAGAGCTGGGATTAAGGGCATGTACTATCATGTCCAGCTAAAATAATCTTACAGAAGAAGAAGAGGAGGAGGACTGAGTGTGGTAGTGAATGCCTCTAATTAAAAAAAAAATACTCTTTTTCAAAAAATTAAAGATTTTTTTGATTTAGTTTTTTTTTAAGATTTAGTTACTTTTATCTTATAGATAGGCATGCTTTGCCTGAATGTATTCTTGTACACTGCATGTGTGCCTGTTGAATTCTCTGGAACTGGGGTTAAGGACTACTGTGAGAATGCTTCTGAAGGGAATATTGGGACTCTGGCCTCTGCCTGTCTTTTTTAGTTTCCTGTCTGTCATAAGATGAGGTGATTTGATCCACTGTAGATTCCCCGCTATGATGGGCACTGCCTGCCACAGGCCCAAAACAGTGAAACCTTGAACCAAAAAGAAACCTTTCTCTCCTAAAAGTTAATTATCCCAGTGTCTTTAATGAAGGTTTTTGGGTTTTTTTTTTTTATTATTGCTGTGAAGAGACGCTATGACCATGGCAATTCTTATAAATGAAAACATTTAATTGGGGTGGTAACTTATAATTTCAGAAGTTCAGTCCATGATCATCATGGCGGTGTGTGGCACACAAGGTACTGGAGAGGTATCCTACACCTTTCAGGCAAGAAGAAGCCCACAGGATACACTTGGGTGGTATCCTGAGCATAGGAAACTTCAAAGCCCACCCACCCCACAGTGACACACTTCCTCTAACAAGGCCACACCCACTCCAACAAAGCCACATCTCCTAATAGTGCCACTCCCAATGAGATTATAGGGGGCAATGACATTCAAATTGCAACACCCAGGCATTTTGTCACAGCGATGCAAAGCCAGTTAGCACAGCAAGCTTCCCCAAGGATAGAATCCAATGGCATACTTGATTAAATATTTTGTTTCCC
This sequence comes from Ondatra zibethicus, assembly GCA_004026605.1. Lineage (NCBI taxonomy): Eukaryota > Metazoa > Chordata > Mammalia > Rodentia > Cricetidae > Ondatra > Ondatra zibethicus. The sequence goes on along the minus strand of PVIU01003423.1, from coordinate 2,328 downwards.
ATGGTTTTCTTCTGGGAACTCAGATTCAGGCAGCATAGGCGAAGGCCTGCCTTTTGTAAACACTCCGGGCAATTCTGACTCGCAGAAGATTTGGGAATTTCTGAAGTAGCCGTGAGAAGGGTTGATCTTGTGATCCTGGGGCTCCTCTTTCATGTGAACCCCACCACTTGGGAGTCTTTGTCTTTCATCCTTTTTATTCCTGAACCCAAACTTGCTTTGTAGATCAGGCTAGCCTTGAACTCACAGAGATCTGCCTGCCTCTGCCTCCCAAGTGCTGGGCCACCACTGGTTGGCTTCATTTTTGGACTTTTAAGTGGCTCCTGTTGCGGGGGGGGGGGGGGGAACTAGCTTCAGCAAAGTTAGGAGACTCCCGGTGATACTGTCCCATCTGACAGCCTCCTCAGGAAGGGCACACCTATCTCCCAGCGATGTGACCGTCAGCATAGCAGGCTCCCAGGGTAGTCACACTGCCTCTGCACTGGACTGACTATCAGACGGTCCCCTGGATTTACGGAGGAGGTGCCTCGCCCTTGGGGTAGAGCCTGCAGTTCATTCCTGCTCTTCCTGCTCTTCCTGCTCTTGGGTGTGAGGTGCTCAACCCTTTGGACTGCACAGAGGAGTGGACTTAGATTGTCTGACTTGTCTGGCAGTGTTGAAGATACAGAGGAGCACATCTAAAGACTGGTTCAGCAATCCACACACCAGCTGCTAACTCCTCTGGGGCGAGCGTGTAGACCATGGGAAAGACAGACAGCCTTCCCGAGCTCTCTGCTTCCTGCTCCTCTCCACCTTCACCCGGGCTGTCCAGCTGGGTGCGGGGAGAGGCTATTCGTCAGCTACTCTCTAACCGAGTCAGTATTTCCATCTTCAACAGGGAAAGAATCACCTGGAAGGTTTGATCACACACAGATTGTGGGGGCTCATTCCCAGAGGCCCTGAAGCAGTGGGTCTGGGGTGGGGTTGGCACACATGATCACTAACTAACCCACTGATTCCCCAGCTCAGCCTTAGTATGCTGGGCCAGGGTACCCAGGACTCTGCCCTCACAAAAGTACGAAAATCGAGTTGGGTTTTTTGTTGTTTTATTTTTTCTCTCCTTCAGTTGGATAATGTGTCTCTGTTTCCTTGAATTTTGCCTACCTTGTTCATCCCAGCTGGGGATCACAGCTGAGAACAGCTGTTCTACTTGAAGCCAAAGTTCACTTGGCTTTAAGAGGGTCAGGCTAGGCCAGGAGGCCGCAGGATGAGCAGGAAGGGCAGGAAGATAATAGGGGGTGAAGAGAAGAGGCCAGGAGGCTGGTTTTGTTTGTTTTTTTTTTTTTTTCTCTTTTCCACATTCCAGGCCACACCACTTTTCAGGACCTTGTCTCCTGGTGACTCTCTTGACTCAGGAATGGAATTCTAAGTATCTGGGTGTGTGGTTGAAGTTAGTTGGGTTTGCTTTCTAGAAAGATGATGACTGGACACCAACTAAACACTCTTTATATATTCATTATTTGTGTGTATGTGTGCATTATGTGCCGTGTGTGTCACTGTGCATTTGTGGAGATGAGAGGACAACTTGCAAGAGTAGATTTCTCCTTCTGTCATGTGGGTCCTGGGGATGGAACTTGGGTCCTCAGACATGGCGGCAGGTACTTTTACTCACGGAGCCGTCTCTCTGGTCCTCTGTAGGATGTTTTCTTATGTGACAACCATTAGCCTGGCAGTTGTAACTTTGGGTAACATGTGGCATTTTGTTGGCCCACTCTGGTCCTGTGTTGTTGAGGAGGTCACACTAAGCCCAATCTTTTTTTTTTTTTTAACTTTAAACGTAACTTTATTTTTTTTAAAAGATATACACTTAATGTTTATTCTGAATTTGTTACCTGTCTATTTTCCATTTGATTTTGTAGAAGCTCTTGGTTAAATATGAAAGTATTTTTTTTACATTGTTTTATTTTTTTCCATTCAAAAACATAATTAAAGAAATAACATTTTTTCCTTTCTTCCCCTTCTCCCGGTCCCCCCCCACCCCTCCTCCCTCTCCCTTCTTCCTTGAAAGAGGGCATGGTGCCCTGCCCTGTTGGAAGTCCAAGGCCCACCCCCCTCCCTCCCGGTCTTGGGAGGAGTGCATTCAAAAAGACTCTGTTCCCAAAACGATAATACATGCAGAAGAGATAGGTCCTGGTGTCATTGTTGTTGGGTTCTCCATCCGCCAACTTTCACTGCCACATTCAGAGAGTCTGGTTTGATCATATGCTCATTCAGTCCCAGTCCAGCTGGATTGGTGCGCTCCCATTAGTTCAGGCACACTGTCTCAGTAGGTGGACCAGCCCCTCACGGTCC